>WAAG01048123.1:24959-92335 GCA_013390105.1 Tichodroma muraria | reverse complement strand
GCGGGAAAGCCCCGGAGCACCTCCTTGGCACCTCCGCAACTCCGCGTTTCCTCACCTGTCACCCGAGCTGGTGACAAGACGAGCAGCACTTGGTGACAAGATGAGCCAACTTGCCAGCCGGTGCCGCGAGTCACCGGGGGAGAGAAAAAAGGGGGCGGTGGGGACAAACAGATGTGCCACGAGTTGCTTCCCAAAGAGGTGTTTGTGCATGGGGAGGTGTGAAAGGAATCTGCACCTCCCTCTCCCGGCGCAGGTACCGGAGCAGCTGGCGACGGCCCCGGATCCACCACCTCATCCTCGCTGTTTCCCTGGGATGTCAAGCATGCAGCGCTAAGCAATGATCTCCTGCCATCTGCCAGGGTGAACGTGGGCTGGGGGTGTCACATCCAACGACTTGGCAGGTTATCATCCCCCCTCCCTTTTTGTTCTTTTCCTTTTTTTTCCTGTTTTTTTCCCTTTTTTTTCTATTTTTTTCCCCTTTTTTTCCCTTTTGAGGAGAGCGAAGGGGGGGAGGAAATGAATCTGCATTAATTCGGAGACTTCATCCATCACTGCTGCTCTTTATCCGGAGGAAAGGAGGCTCAGGGGGGACCTTATTGCTCTCCACAACTCCCTGACAGGAGGGTTGAGCCAGGTGAGGGCCATCCAGCGGCAGGACAAGAGGATATGGCCTCAAGCTGTGCCCGGGGAGGCTTAGGTTGGACATCAGGAAGAGTTTTTTCATGGAAAGGGTGGCCAGGCATTGGAAGAGGCTGCCCAGGGATGTGGTGGAGTCCCCATCTGTGGAGGTATCCAAGAAAAGGCTGGTCATGGCACTCAGTGCTCTGGGCTGAATGAAAGGTTAGACTCGATAATCTCGGAGTCCCTTTCTAACCATAATGATTTTGGGATTCTCTGGATGTCAGAGCAGGAAGTTAATTTAAAACTGGATTCTCTTCCACTCCCAGCCAGGACGGAAATAGGACAGGGTAGCGACTTCTACCCTGGCAATGCCACCAAATTTCTTTGGGATTAAAATGACCCTGTCAGCCCTGGGAATGCCACCAGTCCCAGGGGCCATTTCCTCTTGGAACGAGATGTCCGCTCTTGCCTGTCAAGAGGACTCTCAAAACCACGGACAATGAGAAGGGATTTAGGCCTAAGAGCTCCTTCCCCAGCAGTTTGTACTGAACTGGCATTCTTGGGGAATTTTCGCAGTTTGCCATGGAAGATTTAAGGGCACGGGACCAGTTCTAGTGCGGGCCCTCCTGCAGGGACACAACCCTTAAATCCCAGCTTTTGAGGCCTGTCCTTCCAACCTGTCTGGAGGGGACTGGGAGAACTGGGGCTCCAGGATTCCTCACTGGCTTTGGGAAAGGGTGTGTGGAGCTTGTGTGGACTCCTCTCCTTTGTCTTTATGTCACAAGGATGAACTGCCACATCCCTGTCCCCTCTCCCTGCCTTCCACCATCATCCCTTGTCTGTAACATTCCCGTAGAACATTTCCAGGTGCTTGATTTTGTCCCCATTGTACCTCTCCCCATTCCAACCTCTCTTCCCAAATTTCCTCTCAGTCTGCTGAGAGCTTCCACAGCCAACGTTTCCATGGAGGTGTGGGCTCCCTCCTGAGGGCAGGATTATCACCCTGGGAGCATGATCCCGGTCAATAACTATTGACTGATAAACCAACAATACATTCCGGTGTCAGCCTGTCGATTCCTGGGATTGATTTATCCGCCCCTCTTCCCTGATTTACGGGCAGGGACGGGGAGGCTCAGGACAGTCAGGCTGCTGCACTCCATCACTCATGGATTCAGCTGCTGAGGATCTTTGATTCCAGAGGGGGACAGCAAAGGTGTTTGTGGTTGGAGTGAACCCAGAGAAAGGGACAGGCTCAGAGGTGCAGGTCTTACACCGAGGTCTTCAGCTGGATCTCTAGTAGCCCCAGGTTGTTTTTCTTTCTGGATTGTGGTGAAGGAATTTCCAAAAAAGTTGCATTTCCAGACAGCTACTCGCCCACCTCAATGGAGGCCTCGGGTTTCCATCACTTACTGGGAATGGAATCCCCTGGAGGATAAGGAATGGCTGCAATTCCTGCTAATGGGAAATGCCCTGCTTCCCTTCCAGTGATGACTGTGAGGAATGAAATCCCAGCCCTCAGGGTCTGACAGGATGGGAAACCCCAGATCCCTCCCTAAGCCAAGGTGGGATAATTTACCTCCAGAACATCAGGACTATGTGGATAAACTGTCCCTTGGCATCCCATGGGAAAATTTCCATGGTCTCCAGTTCTGTCTCTGAAGATGCTTCACATTCCTCTCCTGCAGGGTCACAAGCGCTGGGAACTTGGGTTGTAAATTTTGGTTGTAAATTCCTTTTGCAAGAGCTTGTAAAATGAGGGATCAGAGGGTGGACAGCACCTCGTCCCTGGAGATATTCAAGGTGAGGAGCTCAGCCAGGAGAGGAATTCCTGAGTTTTGGGACAGAAATACCCAGATTCACCTTCCCATTCACATAGCAAATGGGCCAGTCAGGCTACCCGGCAAGGGAATGCAATCCCATTTTAGGAACTGTTTCAGGATTTTCCGTGAGCAGGGGGTGCCGCGATGTTCAGCACCCACAACGCTGGGTAAGTGAATTGCGAGTCTTTCAAAGTTGCATGGGATTAACTTTTAACCAAATCCATGGAAAACTACACAGCTGCTGACATTTCAGTTGATTCCTGTTTTCCTGGCAGGTTTCTGCTCCAAAATCCTGGGCTCAGGTGGTCATGGTTGTGGCTGAAGAGCTGGAGAGATTTCTACTGATAACATTTTTATCAAGGATGATTTGTCTTTTGAGCCTTTCCCACCCTTCTTCTCTCCCTTAGAAGCTTTCCTTTAAATTGTTACATCCTAGAAATATCCCTATTGTCCGCCCTCTCCAAGCAGGCATTGTCTGGACTTCTCCTTTGCTTCTTCTGGTCTCATGGAACAGCACAAGGAATCTGAGGCAGGTACAGATGTTGTTCTTGGAGCAATTCCAGAGGATGCCACTAATTTGATCACAGGGCTGGAGCATGTCTCCTATGGAGATGGGCTGGGAGAACTGGGAATATCCAGCCTGGAGAAGAGGAGCCTCTGGGGAGACCTCAGAGCCCTTCCAGTGCCTAAAGGCGCTCCAGGAGAGCCGGAGAGGAACTCTGGACAAGGGATGGAAGGATGGGACAAGGGGGAATGCCCTCCCACTGCCAGAGGTCAGGGCTGGATGGGATGAGGAACAAATTCTTCCCTGTGAGGGTGGTGAGGAACTGGAATGGAATTCCCAGAAAAGCTGTGGCTGCCCCTGGATCCCTGGAAATGTCTCAGTCCAGGTTGGATGGGGCTTGGAGCAACCTGGGATAGTGGGAGGTGTCCCTGCACCTGGAGGGGGTGGAATGAGATGATCCTTAAGGTCCCTTCCCATCCAAACCATTCCAAGATTCCATGCGGAGTAACAAGAACATCGGGGGAGGTTGCAAAGGTTTAGGGTGAACATTAGGGCACCGTGAGTTTGCCACAATCCAACAGCACGGGCACATGACATGCAGCTTCCCAGGTTTCCTGGACAGCTTCGATCCCTGCCTTTGCCGGGTTCCAGAACAGACCTGCTCCTTCCCAGATTGGACTGCGACCACTGGAAAAGGAAATATTCCTGTGCCTGGTTTCTCCCATCCATTACTTCCCCTGTGTCTGGAAACAGAATTATTCATTTCTCACGGATCTTCCCAGTTGCTACTCTTCATTCCAACATCTCTACAAACGCAGTTTCTCTTCCCAGCTTCCCATCAGACAAATTGGGATTTTTCAGGCAAATCTCTGTCAGGAGTTCCTCTCTCACTGTCTTATCCTTAGAAAAAAAAGCAGTTCAAGGCTTTCTCACAGTGCAGGGCATTGCATTTTCCTGCCTGGCAGTGCATAGGACCAGTTTGGGAAGAACTGGTCTGGGAAAAGGGAGGGAAAGGAAGGGGAAAAAAGAGACTGGAGACAGAGGGGAAACTGGTGCTGATGTTGGGGGAAGGAGAAAAATGGATCTTCAGGAAAGAGGTGAGCTCCTGGAATTTCAACTGGTGCCAAACACAGCTTATCCCTTCCACAGGGATCTGATGTCACCAAAGCAGACACTTTGCAGGATTTCTTTCCCCTCCCATTTGTCCACTTTGAAAATCCTTCACTAAACAGGGACAGATACACAGCACCACCCCACCACTAATTACAGAATTCCCTCCCTCCCTCAGCTCCCGTCTTGCTCCCAGCCCATCCCAGCTTCAATCATTCCCTAAATCAGCTCTTCAGGAGCCCAGGATGATCACGGTTGGTCACTGCCCTGTCTCCTAATTTAATTAGAGCCTTAATCTCCCCGTCACTGTGGTGATGGGATGGGTTTCTCCAGGCACTTTGGGAATGTTTAACTGCCCGTGCCCTCCGTAGCTCATTAGACACAAAATCTGCCAACTGCTCAAATTAGTTGGGAAAAAAGTTTAGCACAAGGAATTACTGCAGATATGGGGAGAGGGGGACAACATTCCTGGGGTTTTTCCCTACCATGGCAGTCCCAGAGGGAAGAAAAATCTGGAAGTTCCCGTTGCAGATCCCAGGAAAAGAAGCAAATAAAGGAAATGGGCATTGGAAGCTGGGTTGAGTGGTCTGGGATTCCTGGGACCTACTCTTTGTTCTTAGGGAATGTGGGATTTAGGAATTATCTCTGGGAGTAAATGTCCAGGCGACTATCAAGTATGAGAGGTATGGATGAGAGGGTGGGATGTGGGAGCGGCATCCCAGGTTTCCACTGTAAATCCATCAGTGAAGCTCTTTTTCCATATAACCTCTCAAGGGGTCTCATCCCGACCCTTTCACTAGTGGTGCCAAAAAGGAATCGTGGAATCATTTAGGTTGGAAAAGACATTTAAGATCACCGAGTCCGACCATTAACCCAGCACTGCCAAGGCCACCACCAAAACAGGTGCCCAAGTGTCACATCCAATGGCTTTTAAATCCCTCCACCACTGCCCTGGGCAGCCTTTAACGGGGCTGGCCACCTTTCCGTGAAGAATTTTTCTCCTGACGTCCAACCTAAACCTCCCCTGGCACAGCTTGAGGCCATTTCCTCTCATCCTGTCCCACATTCCCTGGGAGCAGAGCTCGATTCCCACCTGGCTTCACCCTCCAGTCAGGGAGATGTGCAGAGCCAGACGGTCCCCCCTGAGCCTCCTTTTCTGCAGGTCCAGTTCCTTCAGCCACTCCTGGTGCTCCAGACCCTTCCCAGCTCTGTTCCTTCCTCTGGACACGCTCCAGCCCTTCCATGTCTCTGTTGTGATGAAGGAGCCAAAACTGACCCCAGGACTGGAGGTGTCCCAGCAGTGCCAGCACAGTGTGACCAATCACTGCCCTGGTCCTGCCACCATGCCACAGCTGGGACAAGCCAGGTGCCCTCGGCCTCCTTGGCCACCTGGACACACATGGGCTCACGCCCAGCTGCTGTCAACCAGCATTCCCACTTTTCCAATGGGAAGCTTTCCAGCCGCTACTCCCCAATCAACCAGCATTCCCACTTTTCCAATGGGAAGCTTTCCAGCCGCTACTCCCCAAGTCCGGAGCATTCCATAGGGTTGTTGTGACCCAGTGCATGACCCATCACTTGGCCTCGTTGAACCTCATCGCGCTGGCCTCAGCCCATGGATCCAGACTGTCCTGATCCCTCTGCAGACCAACGCCCTCCAGCAGATCAACGATCCAACTTGGTGTCAGCTCCAGCCTTGAGGCTTCCCTCAAGGAATCCCCTTATCCAGACCATTAATAAATATTCTAAACAAGATTGTTCCCAGTGCTGAGCCCTCCGGAACACCACACCGGTCCCAAATGGATTTAACTCCATTCCCTGCCACGCTTTGGGCACAGCTTTTCACATTTTTTTCCAGGAAACAGTGCATCCATCCAAGCCATGAACATCCAGTTCTTCCAGGAGAATGATGTGGGAAACAGCATCAAAAACCTTACTGAAGTCTAGGCTAGCACATCCACAGTCTTTTCCTCATCCACTAAAAATTTTGGGGAATAATGAGATTCAGGCAGTGGAAGAATTTCCAGGTGCGTGCATGGGAATGATCCTTTGAGCAGCAACATCTCCAGGGTGCTTCTGCTGTTCTTTATCAAATCCAAGGATGGAGATGAAGTTGGGTTTTCTTCTGCTTTTCCAGCATGAAGCTATGAGGATGCTTCAAGAATCCTGGAATCATTAAGTCTGGAAAACACCTCCAAGATCACTGAGTCCAACTTTGGCCACCACCAAACAGAGCATTAAACGCCATGTCCAGGCTTTCCTTGAACACTTCCAGGGATGGAAGCTCTAGTTCAATTTATCTCAGTCAGATTGGGAGGTAGGACTTCCCAAAAAAACCTTCAAATCCACTTTAAAAATGGGAATTGTCCCCCTAATGTCAGGAATCTCAGCGTAGCCCTACTTAAAACCTTCACAAAGGAACAGCTTCCCACAGGAGCATTTTAGGAAGCCGAGCCCTGATCCTGGCAGCAAATCTGACAGCCCTTGGTTTTAATGAGGCAATAATCCAGATGAAAGAATCCCTCCTCACATGCAAAACATCGGAAAAGGGGAAAAAAAAATCCTGCGCTGGCTGTAAATGTCTCCAATGAATGTCCTATTTTCCCAGGCTCAAAGCTTATTGATTTAAGTCTTCCCCTGGAAGGCTCATCCCATGCCATGTTTTGATGTCCCAGAACAACAGCTTCCATTATCCAGTATTACTCTGCAGCTTTTTGGAGGAAAAGAATCCCATTTTTCATGTGAATTTGAGAAATAGGAAAAAAACATAGAATTTTACCACTGTGTTGAAAATGTCTTTATTTTTTGAGTGGTTCTGGGATATTTTTGTTGGGATAAGAGCAGAGTCAGAAATTTCAGCTCAAATGGTGAAAAATATTAGGCAATAACAAGCAGGGATGGTCAAGAGTAGTTTTTAGGGTTTTTCGGTTTGTTTTGGCTTTTTGTGAGTGGGGTTCTGTTGGTTTTCTTTTTAATTAAATTTTTTTTTCCAGAATATTTCAGTTGCTGAAGGCAAACCTCACACTCGATCTCCCACTGCGTGGAACATTCCCTCCTGCTCCCATAAATCCTTGATCAGATCAAGGTAAGCAATGCCTGCAGGATCAGCATCAGGAGTAAATTCCCATAGGGGAATAACAGGGAACTAAACTGGTTCAATGTTTGGTAAATATCGTTTATTCACTTCCAAAGAAGTGTATCCGGAGCCATGAGCTGTTCAGCCCATGGATTATCCTGCTCCTTCTCCCTTTCCCTCCTGCCTGGAATGGGTTTGAGCTTGAGTCTTACACTTGTTCCAGGTGATTTATATTCCCACTGCAGAGCACAGGAATGACGAGGCAGGAAAATGCCACAACAGCCTCTTAAACAACTCAATAGAGGGGCCAACGTTTTTGGTTTATTGTTGTCTATAAAATTTTATAGATTGGAACTCACTGGGTTTGCTCCACGGAATTAAAGGAAGTGGTTTCTTTATTTTCCTGTTACTTTTCAAATCTGCACTAATGGAAAAGCTCCTAAAGTCAAGAACCTGACTCCCCTCCTCTGCAGGGAGCTGGGCAGCAGGGCAGGAAAAGCCGGAAGGGGAAGGAATGAAGGAATCCTCTTCCCTTGGAATTCTGCAAGTGATCTATGGTAAAGGCCCAAAGATGTGGGACCAAATTTAATTTCGTGTCTCAAGAAGAAGCCACAGCTTCTGGAGTTATCCAGGGAAAGATGCCAGAGGTGGGGTTGATATCCATGACCAGCTGGTCCCCACAGCAGAAGTTGGGATGGGTTCTGGCTCCACTGACTCATTTCAAGGCCAGGTTCCATTGTCACCATCCTCCAGGGAGAAAATCCAAGTTGAAATTGACGAGGATCCAGCCTGACACAAGGAAAAGTGATTGGATGAGGAAGGTGGTCACGGGTTGAAACAGGTTGCCCAGACTTGCTCTTTTCCAGCCTCACCTCTCCTTGGATTTTGGAGATGAAAGCTGGGCTGAGCACAAGGATTGGATCCATAAATGCTTTCCCTGGATTACAGTGGCTGCTTGTCTCCAGCACACGCCACTCTTGGAACTGAGAGGACCAGCACAAACACACTTGGGTGGTGCATAAGACCCAGGCAGGAATCAGAATTCCCACCAGAACTCAATGCAGAATTCCCACTGGGTTCATATCCATGGTCACACATCCGTTCACCTCCATTCCTTCTCCATTCCTCTTCCCAAGAAGGGCTGAACAGAGGGAATAAAGCCTTCAACTGCGAGCTCTGCTAGGCCTGATTTGATTTTTTATCGCCTGAAGGAGCAACTCCCTGATCCCAGGAAACTCTCCCAGAACCAGGGAAGATGTTCACCTCTGGCACCATGAAAGGTCACCCCAAAGGCAGCAGGAAAAGGACTAAAATCCTGAATATCCCAGGCAAGAACAACGTCCAGCTTCTAAATTCCAAAATACAGGCATTTCCCATCACCCACCTCCCATCAGACAGAGCTGCTGGAAAACAGAGCTGGAGCAAAGCAGAAAAATTAAACCCAAATTGACTTTGTGGCAGCACAAGTCATAAATTGTGGTTATTGTGGCCAGGGCTTGGCGTTATCCCACTGCCAATCCATCTTTTTGTTTGATTAAACATCTCGCACTAATTCCATTTCCAAAGACTGAGTTTATTTCCACAGAATCAAATCCCCTCGCTCACTAATCCATTCCCATCTCCTGGCTGAAAAATGCAGCCCTGAGGTCTGACACTGAGATGTTCCTGGCAGGAACGTGGCATCATGGGGAAAATCCTATGGACTGGGGAGAATGGAACAAATGCCATCATTCCCTACATCCTGACTCACTCGAGGATGGGGTTTTCCTGCTGGATTAGCTGAGGATTGCCCCCTCACAACTCCCGCCACCTCTGCGGACCTCCTTGCCCTGATTCGAGGGCAGCCATGCAGATTGGAATATCATCCCAGATTTGCACACCTGTCCATCCTCACAGGTTTTCCCATGACCTCAGAATTCCTCATGTCTCTTGGCCAGCCTGGCCCAGAAGCAAAGGATCCTTCTCCAAGCTTGTTTTCCAGGGAAAGCAGATCCCTGTGGCGTTCCTAAACCACTGCTCGTGGTTGTTTCTTTTTTATATCCCAGTTTTAACCTGTGCCCGTCCTTCTGAGTATTTTTTGGGAATCAGAAGGTAATTAACACAAAGACAATTTCAAGGCTGGTTGTGGACGCATGGATATTTCTCTTCTCTTGGAAAATCAGATAATGGAGGATGTGTGGTGCCGCCAGAGCTCAAAGCTTTCCCTGTTCTCCCTCCATGCCTTTCTCCTCTCTTTTGCGTGGCCAGAAGGGAATGAATTTTTCCTGGGAAGGGGTGAACACGGCTGCCACATTCACCCTCAAGGTCCCACCATGCCACCACCTCCACCTTGGAGCAGGAGCTCTCCCATTCCTGCCTCAAAATCACCCTTCCCAAACCAGCTGGGAGCGCGCGGCTGCAAATTTTCCCGCTGCAATCCACGCCTGGCTTCTCCATTAATCCTCCCACTCTCCTCGATACCTGGGCTCGTCCGGGTGCCTGAGAGGATTTGGAAAAGGCAGGGGAAATATAATTAGACGAGATGTTGCCCTCGGAGTCAGAGCCGGGGCCGGCTCATTGAAGGGCAGCGGTCAGCAGAAGGAGCGGAGAGGAGTCAATTTCGCACGGATAACGGAGCCGTTCCGGCTGATTAGGGATTTGATGAGGGAAGGGGTTTGATTTTGGTGGAGTGACAGAAGCCTTACGGTCAGTTGAGATCTTGTTTAAGGAGGGCAAGCGGATCTGGACTGGGGATGACAGATAGGGAGACAGGGATGAGCGGGACAAATTGGCCTGGTTTCCTCCTGTTTTCCTTCTTGTTGTCCCTGACCTCATCCAGCCAGGGCTTGGCACCAGCAGGGAAAGGCAGCCAGGAATGCTCCCAGGAGCTCAAGGAAAGCAGAGAGGGAAAACAGCAGCGATAAAGAAACGGAGGAGGAAGGAAAGACAGAGTTTTTGGGATCTTCCCTGGGATCCCGTGTTCAGCCTCAGTCATTCCCATGTTCAGGTTCCATCACCTCCTCTTTCATCCCAAAACTCTCTGTGCACCAAGGAGGAAAGCAGAAATGGAAAAAGAGACACAGCCTCACAGGAGGCTTGTCCAACATTCCCCTTCCTGGTAATTGCTCTGGGAATTGCCTTCTGGGAATGGGAATGGAAGGGCTGCTGCTTGTACATCCTGCTCCCGTCTCTTCCTGGGCCAAAACACAACAGAATCAAAGAATCCTGCAATGGTTTGGGTTAGAACGGATCACAAAGATCATCCAGTTCCATCCCCTGCCACAGGCAGGGACACCTTCCACTATCCCAGGTTCATCCAAGCCCCGTCCAGCCTGGCCTGGAACACTTCCAGGGATCCAGAAGTTTTTCTGGGAATCCCTTCCAGCCCCTCACCACCCTCACAGCCAAGAATTACTTTCCCAGTATCCCATCTAACCCTGCACTCTGGAAGTTTAAAGCCATTCCCTGTGTCCTGTCCCTCCATCCCTTGTCCAAAGTCCCTCTCCAGCTCTCCTGGAGCCCCTTCAGGCACTGGAAGGGGCTCTAAAGTCTCCCTGGAGGCTTCTTTGCTCCAAGCTGGACATGCCCAGTTCTCCCAGACTGTATCCAGCCAAATTTTCACCTGGGTGTGTCAAACCTTCCCATTAGTTGTGAATTCCACACTCAGACATCCCACCCTCATTCCCCTCTGGAGGCTGACCTGGAGCAAGGGAGAGGAGACTTAATGGGATACCAGGTCTCCATTCTGATGGAGAAACTCAGACACCACCTGGAATTTTATGTGAGCCTTGAGATCAAGTGTCACAAACAAGGTCACACCTTTGGTGCAGGCAATTAATCCGAACTGTTAATTGCAGTTGTTGTAAAGACAGAAGGATTCTTGCCCTCACTTGGTTGCACAGGTAAGAGACAAATTCAGGCACCTGGGAAACTCCGATCAGGCAGAGCTGCTGGAAATTCAGCCCCAACTCCCTTTTCCAGGGTCACAAGGGGATTAGGCGACTTTTCCAGGTGCTCCAGGTGTCACATGCAATCTCCTAAGCCCCTACTCATTCCATAATCATGGGACAAGCTCTCCTCCTTTAGCAGGAAACCCCGCAGCACCTGGGAAGTGAAATTAAAACGTGAAAAATCAGGAAATGGGGGTGACTTTGCCTTTCCGGGGAGGGAATCCTGTCCTGGGTGTAATTTCAATTTTACCAAGTGTTTAAGAATTTTTTTCCTGGGAAGAGGGTCTGGACCCGTAACATTCCGTAAAACACTCCTATGAGGATGAGGATGCTCAGGGACGGAGGCCACACCACCAGCAGGAAAAGCAGAGCCTCCAACGACCCAAAAAAGCAAAATCCTCCCAGTTCTGGTGCTCTAATCCTCGCTCTCTTGCATCCAACGGTGCTGAAATGAGGCTGGAAAAGACGTTCAGCCTGGAAGTCAGCAGGAGTTCAGCGCTCAGAAAGAAAGGAATTGCAATCTCCAGCCAGAATCCAAAGGAGGGAAACGTTCCATGTTAATAAACAAAATAAAAGGGGAAGTTAAACTCATCCTTCTCCCTCTTGTCCTGGTGATGGGTCTGGCTTTCAGTTCTCCTTGACAATCCCTAAAAATTAACCCCGGGAGTTGTACAATTGTCAGATGTGTGTGGGGCAATCAAAGCCTTTCAAATCCATGTTTTGTCAACAAAAATACAGGAAGGTATTTCCATGAAAATTCCCCCAAAATATTTGCCCTTTTTCCCCTGCAAAGCTTGGAATCTCATTTTATATCAGCTCTGAAGTTCTTTTTTATCTGTCATCATATCTTAAAATGATAAGAATTAATCTCAGTAGGGAGTTATTTCTTCGGTTCTCTTGCAGCTCAAAATAGAAAACACCTTTTTTTTTATTTTTTTTCCCTTAATCTGAAATAAGTTTAATTTCATCAGGGAAAATTCATCACTGGAACAGAGAGATCAAGTCTCGCCTCAGAATAAAGCAGGGAGCTCTCACCTGGAACCTGATGCCCACCAGCTTCCAAAGGCAGATCCAGTATAATTAAATAACGATAATCCCGAAGATACAAAGCCTGGAATTCTGCTTAAAGCTGTGCTGCCTCCATTCCAGACACCTGACTGTGACTGCAGGTGATTTATTTATTATATATTTGATTAATTAGCTCAGGAAGGATTCTAGCCACCTTTCCCTGCTTTTTCCAGAGGCTCCATCCAAAGCCCACTTAAGCCAGTGTAATAAAATCCTTTGCCTTCAGATAAATCCACGGGCACGTGCCAAGGGTTAATTTCTGTTTCACTTCCTGCTGGGTTTGCTCCTCTGCCATCCCCGGTGACTTCCCTGGAGTTATTCCAGATTATCCAAAATGAGTCAGCCCCAGGAACACTCACCTGGATGAAGAGGAAATACTGTCAGTCACCTTCCCTCAGACACAACCTCTTTTCTGGGGTAGCCTTCCCCTGCTTCCCACTCTTCCCAGGGTGGGAAAACTCTGGAAATTAATTTCAGGGTGAAAAAAAATGAGGAAGGAGGGGAGCTCTAAGGAACAGAATTCCCCCAAAGGTGTCACACCGCAGTAGGGCGGTTTGCCTGGCACAAAATGCCACCTCCCAATCCCGAGGGGGCCGATATCCCTCCAGAGCCGTGATCTCATTCCCACCACCTTCCCAGCACTGCCCTGTCTGATTCCCAAATCTGCCTCCTCAGGGGGTCCGTTCGGGCCTCTCCCTCTCCCCTGAAATTAAAAGCTTCGGGATGGTTGCCCCCAGATGTCCCGGGGGTGGCACGTGTGGCTCCCTGACACATCCCCATCACCTTTCCCCTTTTCCTGCAGCTGGAAAAGGAGGATAACAAATATTGATCCCTCCTGGGTGGCAATTTGGGGATGGAGAAGAGGGGCTTTATCCCATTTTTGTTGGCAGAGGAGGAAGAGGAACCCCCTCATCCCTCCCGTGCTACGGAACAGGGACGGGAGCTGCGCTCCGAGCCCAGGAAGGAAATCGCCTCTCCAGCTCCAGCCCCTGGGAAACCTTCAATGAACGTCCCAACGTTGGTCCCAAGGCCAACTTTGAGGCCTTGTCCGGTCTTGACAAACTGGAGTGGAACAAATCCTGTTGGGTTGTAATGCAGCAATTCCAGGGAAGATGGATCCGAGGGAAGACGGATCCAAGGGAGGTGGGAGGTCCTGCGGAGCTGTTTAACGACTTTCGGCTGGCGGTGGCAACGGTGAGGAAGCGCCCCTGGAAAAACGTCCCCCTCCCCGGGGAGGGACAGGATGGGACCCCGTTGGGATGCTGGAGGGGGCTCAGGGGTATTCCTTCCCGGAATGCCAACTATATTCCCAAAAAGATGTCCCCCCCCACAATGAGGGCAGCTCTCACCTCACCAGGGAAGCGTGAGGTGTTGAAAATTCCTTCCTCAATCCATCTCTTGAGGACTTAATTCCACCCTCTCTCCATCCTGGGATGCCCCAGCCATCCTGGGATTTATTTTTAAACCCAGCCACGCCAAGGGGATTCCTGGAGTGGGGAGAGGCGTTGCCTTCAGCTGTTCCTCCAGGGAAAAAAAAGCCTCCATCAGGTGGGAAAATTATCCCTCAAAATGGATCTGGGATTTGGTACCAGGATCTCATCCCACCAGCTGGGAACTGAGGGATATCAGGAATCCACTGCTAGATCCAGTTTTATTTCTTGTCCCAAAAATCATGAATTTGGGAAGAGGGGGAGGAAAATTTTCTTTCCCAAATACACAATAATATTCAAACACAACTGTAATTTTATTTTGGGCAATTAAAGTAAAGGATTTCAGGAATGGGATAATTCTGCTTTAAAACACTCCCAGAATTCACTTCCAACAGCCTCCCGCATCCAGGTATAACCTATTTGTCGGGAGCCGAATTGCAGAGCAAAGAAAAGAAAATCCCAAAATGTACCACCTCAGGAATTTGACCAGGAATAAGCTGGTTTACTAAATCCAGGACTGAAAATACATCAAGAAAGGGATACTTTGGAATTAGGTTGGGTCACACTTTCAAATTCCCTCTCCTGCTTCATCCCAAGTCAAGATATTTATATTTATTTTTATTAAAAAGACATGGAGAAATAGAAATGCATTTACATTTATATTTTTAGGTGTGTATATATAGAAAGTCTTGGAATTTTTATGGAAGGCACATTCCTAAAAATACCCCTCAAGCCATCCCTGCTTTGAAGTTTCTGTCCATTAAAACATCCTGGAAATCATAAAATCAAAAGGAACCTCCCTGACTCATCAAAAAGCCGTAAAAATACAGTGATGTGTCCAGGCAAAAGCTGGGTTTTCCCTAATTTCTATCAATGGAATAATATTTAATTAATATAATTTCCAGTGGAAATCTCCCACTGGAATACGCTCTGCAAGCTCCGTTCAATTAATGCAAATATATTTATTAATGCAATAATAATTGCAATAATTATAATTAATATAATAATTAATATAATAATTAATATAATAATTAATGAAATAATTAATAATATTAATGCAAAGATATTTAATTTTTGTTATTTATTTAATATTTTTTTTAAAAATCTGTTTAAGATTGGTTTTCCACAAGGAAAAAGTGGATCAGGACACATCCAGGTGGATTTTAAGGCAAATCATTAAATCAGGATCATCTGGCCAAATTTTGGCATTATTAGACCCAAACAGATATAAAAAACCTATAAACATTTATAAAAGAATAAACATTTATACCTTTTTAAGGTATAATTTTACCAGGATTTGCACCCTCATTTTGCCTATCCCATTAGGAAGAAGGAAAATTATCAGAAAAACCTCTTAACTCCTAATTTAGGCAATTAAATTTTCCCTAAATTTTAGGACATGGGCAATACACAAATCCCACGACTCATCCCCAAAAGTTTTGGGGTTGGATATTTTAGGAGAAAATATATGGAACAGGGGAATTCAGAGCAATCCTTGTTTGGACAGATCATTCCAGCTCCGTTCAGTGGGTGGATTATGGATCATCAGATCGCTTTGATCCCTTCAGTTTCCAGGGAGATGGAGCCGAATTCCTGCTGTTCTACTGAAAAGTGAGGGGCTTTCACTATGAGGAATTTGATGATTCTTTTTTTCAAGGAATATTCTGCGAGTTAAGGGGAATCATGGAATCATGGAATGGTTTGGGTTGGAAAGGACCTTCAAGATAATCCAGTTCCATGGGCAGGGACACCTTCCACTAATCCCAGGCTGCTCCAAGCCCCATCCAGCCTGGCCTTGGACACTTCCAGGGATCCAGGGGCAGCCACAACTTCTCTGGGAATTCCATTCCAGGGCCTCACCACCCTCAGAGAGTAGAATTCCTTCCCAATATCCCATCTATCCCTGCCCTCTGGCAGTGGGAAGCCATTCCCTGTGTCCTGCCACTCCATCCCTTGTCCCAAGTCCCTCTCCAGCTCTCCTGGAGCCCCTTCAGGCACTGGAAGGGGCTCTGAGGTCTCCCTGGAGTCTTCCCTTCTCCAGGCCGGACACTCCCAGCTCTCCCAGCCTGGCTCCAGAGCAGAGGGGCTCCAGCCCTCGGAGCATTTCCGTGTCCTCTTCTGGATCTGCTCCAGCAGCTCCACATCCTCCTGCTGTTCTTACTCCTTGAAAGTCTTGGCCTTGCACGGCCATTTCCACCAGGAATTCCTCAAAATAAGACAGGCATGGGAAGTTTCCTTCCAGAGGTTTCATCCCCACCTGCTCCCCCTGTGGAGCAGCCAAACTCCAACGCCAAAGCCGCCGAAATAAATACTGGAGAGCAGGAGTTATGGACTTCTATGGATGTGCCCCCAAAATCAGGGCAGGATGGATGAACCCTTCCTGGATACAGAATTATTCCAGCCAAAACAGGGCCAGAATCTGATCACCTGGAGTAAAAATGGGATGGAAAACAATTTTTTGATGGGGAAAATTCCATGGTTTTAAGCATACAAAGGATGGAAGATGGGATAAAGGATGAGAGGCTTTTGACTTTATGTTCCTTGAGCCCAGAAATTTAGGGAATTCTGTAAAGAATCTCCCAGGGGAATGCCAAAGTCCACCTCTATCATGTGGGAGGCTGTAATCCTGAGGAATTCTTGCATCCTCAGCTCCAGGATTGCTCCCAGATTCCCAGCTGCACTTCCAGCACTCACTTTTGGCCTCCACGGATCTCCCTCCTTTAGTTTTGGACATTCCCAAAGAAAAGCAAAGTTAGAATAAAAACTCCTCACTCCCTACACAGGTACGATCTTGGCCTGGTTCTCCTTGCATGTCTCCAAGGGGAATTTTCACTTCAATCCATGTGGGAATGCTCCAATCCTCACGCTGCAAAAAAAGAGAATTGCAAATCCGTATTAAATATTCCTTATTTTCCTGAATGCACTCCCTCTCTTCCCAATCCTGCCACTCATGTAAACAAACTCGAGAGATTCTGAAGGATTTCTTGGACTTCGGTTGGTTGAGGAACTGGGATACAACACTCAAATTCCCTAAGGCCAACTTCCCTAAAATAATCCAGAGAGCCAGGACTTCATTCCAGATCCTCCTTCAGCTGCGTGATCCCAATTTTTTTCTTGATTCTTTATGAAAATCGCTGTCTCGTTTTGGATATAAAGAGACAATTTTTTTTTTTTATGGATCATGGGGATAGACCAGGAAGTACAAGAATTCAGGTCAGGTTAACCTTTTTCAAAAAAAAAAAAAAAAAAAAAGGATTTGGGCATTGGGAATTAGAGGATGGAAACCAGACAGGGCAGGAAAAGTCAAGGAACTTCCACTCAGGGAATTTCCTATGTAAATATGAGCCATCGGTGTCCCAAATTTTCGTCTGGAAGTCCTGCTTTGTCTGAGCAGGGAATTCAGGAGTGAGCATCAGATGAGGAATGAGGAGACACCTGAGTCAGGGCTGCAGTGAAGGATGAGCTCCAGGAACGTGTGGAAAACGGGAGCAAAGGCCGGGAAACCTTGGCCACACTGAAACAAAGCTCAGCACAACCCTGCTCATCCCCATCTCCCAATCCATAAATCTCCGGAGCCGCGGATTTGTCTGGAGAGGGGAGGGAGCTGCACTTTATTCCTAGTCCCAGTCCTTTCAATGAGCTGCGGTATTGCCCTTCATACTCCTCCAGTCTCAATAAACCCGGCTAATTAGCATCCTGACCACTCAATTAATTAGGCAGGACACTTAATTATGACAAACTCCATTATCTGCTGGAGCCCGGAGTCCGATGGACATCAGCGTTGGGATATGTTCGGTAGCAATTTGATTCGGGAGGGAGTTTATTGACCAGAAAAGACGGATGAGGAGATTAAAATCATCAGGAGAAGCAGCTCCAAGCCGTGGGCTCGGGTTATAAAGACATCCAGGATCCCAAATTAGTCGCTCCATCCTCATTAAGAGCCACAGCAGGAATGGGAAGATTTTGGGAAGAGAAAGGCAGCCACAAAATTTGAGAGGGTCCCAAACAAGGTGTGACATGGAGGGTTTGGGTTTTCTCTCAGGTTTCTCTCGGTCAGGATCCTGCCCTTTCCAAAAGAAAAGCCCGGAGTGGAAAAAGGGTTCATCATGTCCAAGCATCCCTTGGGAAGACAATTCCTTTTTCCCCCCCAAAAAAAAATGTGTCCCAAATAGTAGCATCCCAAAAAGGGTCACGTGTGATGCTCCCTCTCTGACAAGGTGACATTTGATGGATGAGGGAAAAGCTGTGGAATCTACCTGGATTTTAGAAAAGCCTTTGCTGCATTTCCCACAATATTCCCACTGGAGAAGCATGCTGGAGCATGTCCCAAGAAGGGAATGGAGCTGGAAAAGGGGCTGGAGCACCAGGAGAAGCTGAGGGAGCTGGGAAAGGGGTGAAGCCTGGAGAAAAGGAGGCTCAGGGGGGAACTTCTGGCTCTGCACAACTTCCTGACAGGAGAGGGCAGCCAGGTGGGATCAGGATCTGCTCCCAGGGAACAAGGGACAGGATGAGAGGGAATGGCCTCAAGTTGCACCAAGGGAGGTTCAGGTTGGATATTAGGAAAAAATTCTTTGTGGAAAGGGTGGCTCAGCTCAGCATGGAAGTGGAGTTACCATTCCTGGAGGGATTTAACATCCATGTGGATGTGACACTTGGGGACATGGTTTAATGGTGGCCTTGGCTGTGCTGAGGAATGGTTGGACTCCATGATCTCAGAGGACTTTTCCATCCTAAATTACTTCATGATTCTATGATAATTTTCCTCAGAATCAAGAAATTAATGGAATAAGGCTCCTTCCTTTGAATTCACAGGACGGATTTGCTACCCCAGGGTTAATCCAGAGTCAGTTTCCTGATTTTCCACTCATCTGTGGAAAGAAATCAATGAAACGGCCAAAACTGGGAAAGCTGGAACCTAAACTGGGTGATATTCCATAGTCAGCACGTCCAGGGATAACACCCACAGGAAAAAACAAAACCAATCCAAACAGCACAACAAAACCCCACAAAAGCACAAATAAACAATACTCCCCAAACAAAACATCCAAATACACAAACAAACAAACAAAAAAAACATGGCGAAAAGCAGTTCCTGGGTGTGGGGAAAGGAAAAGAAGGGATCCACTGGGAAATCTGGCATTTCCAGCACAGGTTTGTCTTCCCAGTTTGTCCTGGCTGTGGAGGTAAAAAAAGATGGAGGGATCCGGAGGGATCCTACATTTGTGGATCCCCCACATCCCTCTCAAAACTCCGGAGATTAAAGTTTTCACTTTAATCAGATGGGCCCCAGAAGAGCCTCCCAGGCTGAAGAAGACACCCCAAAATGCCACTTTCCTGGCAGATTGGATGGGATCATCCTGCTCCAGGATTTAGCCACACAGATACGGGCTTCCCTCAGGGCCCAGCTCTGTTTATTCACCATTAGGGATCTAGTCCAGACCATATCCAAGTATCTCACCACACCTCCAGCCCGCTCCCAGCCACTCTTAATCCTTTCCCATCTATTCCCGCTTCCTTCCCAGGAGATGTTTACCATCCAGATGTCTCGGCCTGGGATGTGCAAGGTAGAAGATTTCCATGGGACAATTAATCAGACATATCTGAGGAGGGTTTCCCAAAAAACCAGCTGTGGTTTCCCTCAGTTCATCCTTTCTCCCAAATTATGGAAAATTTTAGCATATCTTATTTAATTTGATTTTTTTTTATTTTATTTGAGCTTCTTGGGATTTTTTTTTGCCATTATTTGTCATAAAAAATAGAAACATTTAGGTTGCCTTATCAAGAACCTAAAAATAAGAGAAGAAAAGGAGCCTAATTATTTTTAAAAGGCTTTTCCAAGTGAAAAAGTAGAGAAGGAGAATATTCTGATTCATCCTGCAGAAGCAAATATAGATTCTATCCCAATTTCCAACAATTTGAAACATGATTGGAACTCCAGAGGGGCTGGTCAAGGGCTCTTTGGATCCTGGGAAATACCACCTTAAAATATTGGATTTCTTTAAAGTTTCACATTAACTCTGCGTGTCTGGGTTTATTGCCTTTGGCTCCGGGATAACTGTACCATTCCTATAATTTATTTTCCCATAATTATTGATATCCACTGCCAACTTCCACAGAGTCTTAGGACTGATGCCACAGTCCTGTGGGAAAAGGTGGTGATCCCTTTTGTTGTGAGTGGCTTGGACCCATTTGGAAAAATAAAGGGCACCCATAATTTTATTTTTCAAAATTACTTTGGACTAAAGGCAGGGCTGGCTTTAGTCCTGTCAGAAACAACAAAGTAGCCTTGGAAAAGGCTCTATCCTTCAGCCTTCCCTGAAGGAGAATCTTCCTGTTACAAAGAGAATGGAGAAGAGGAGGAACAACCATTAATCCTAAAGAAATCCTATTCCAACACAACTCATGCCCAGTCTTGAACAGAATTTCAGCCATACACGAGGTCCAGATCCACCTTTCCCCATCAACATCACCAAGGGCAAAGAGGAAAATAACTGGCATCCAACACCAGACTAAATTCCTATTAAATTCCTATTAAATTCCTGGGCTAATGAAGGTCTCCTATTAATTCTTGGACATATTGCTGGTTGCCAGAGAGCAAGCACTGGGATTTGGAAGGGACAGGCCCTATTCCATGCATGGAATGGGAAAGCCAGACGTGTTTCCAAAGCAAACATCAGCTGATGCCTCTCCCACGGGGAGTGGATGCATTGGGGATGGCCCACCCCTGGAAGTGTTTAAGGCCAAGTTGGATGGGGTTTGGAACAACCTGATCTTGAACACTTTCCACTATCCCAGGTTGCTCCAAACCCCATCCAACCTTTCTGTGAACACTTCCAGGGATGAAGAGTTGAGTCTGGCCACCTCAAGCCATTCATGCTTGGCAGAAGTTTGTCCCAGGTGCAGAGAGCACTCGTCAGGTCTAATCCATACCCAGTCTTTCCAGGAACTCTCTGAACCATGAAGACCCTACTCCAAGTCCCAGAGCTCTTTGTTTCAGGATTTGTTCCCCAAAAAACAGGGGCGAAACTCAACCACTGTCTCCAAGAGCACCACATTTCATTTTCCCATGATTTATTTCCCATGGAAAGCTGGACAAAACAGGTGCTTTAGCTCTGTGAAATGGAGAGAGATGGATGGGCAGAGAGTTGGATCCCCACACAGGAGAAAATCCAAGAGTTTCATTCCTCTTAACAGCTTATTTCCAGAAATGAAACCTGGGAGAAAACGCTGAACTCGGAGGCAATGCCTCAGTGAGAATGAGGCAGGAATCAGGAGATGGGAGGAGGGTTGCTCTTCTCCCAGATTTCTCCACAAAGACATGCGTTGGTCTTCCGTAACTACAAAATTTATCGCTCCAGATTTCCCAGACAGGAGAGCTTGGGGAGAAGTTTTCTCTTGAAAAATCTTCTTAAAAAAAAAAAAAAAAAAAAAAAAAAAAAGAGTTTTAACAATATTGAAGCATTTCTCAGTCACGTTTCATTTCCATTGAATTTTCAGTACTTAAATTGCCTTCCTGATTCCAAGAAATTAAAAATAGAAGGAAATGCATTAAAAGAGACATTTTCATTTTGCAGCTGAGGAGAACAACTCCTGAAATTCATCTTGAATTAAAAAAAAAAAAAAAACAACCAAACTTGGAGCCAACTTGGAGCACTCCCGACTGAAACAAAATATTGCAACCAATTGTTAGGAGCCAGTTGCTCAATTGGCCTCCATCATTTTTTTCCAAGGAGTCAATCTGCTGGAATGCAAAGAGAAATAGTAATTTCCATCCCAATCCAGTTCCAAGAACACTGATGAACCTGATGTTTTTATGTCTCTTCTGCTTTCAGGAGATACCCGGATTGTCTCCCTGACCAAATTTCCCTGTTCTCCCTGTAGCCCCACCTCCCACTGGACGATCCCATGGATTTGGGCAAGCTGGTTGCATCACTACCAAGAGCATCCAGGTTCATCCCTCCTCATCTTCATCTCCATCCAGCTTCAGGTGATCAAGGTGTCCCTGTCCATTGAGGGTTGGAACTGGATGAGTTTTAGGGTCCCTTCCAACCCAAACCCATTCTGGAATTCTAGGATTATTATCATTATTTTCCCTTCTTTTTCTGTCCCATTTAACAGTTTTTATCTCAATTACCCAAATTTACTTTTTTTGTCTAATTTTCTCCCTATCCCACTGAATTGAGGGGGATTGAGGAAGTGCCAGCGTGGCATTGACGGGTTAAGGACACTTCCAAAGAGACTTAGACCAACAGCCTCAAATCCAGGATGGAATGTTTCCCAATTCCCTTCTCCCAGTCAAGGATGCTTTCTACCCACAGATAGATCATTCCATGCCTTATTTTTCCCTGGAGCACAGCTCCATGTCCTGGCCACAGCCAGAGCTTTCCCACGTAATTCAGGGCTGGACCATGACAGGGAAATGTGTTTTTCCACCAAGGTGCCTTCCAGAGGCTCATTCCTCCTGCCTGCAGAGAAGGACCCAGAGGGAAGGACTTTCAGGATGAGATAATGGTGCAGGGAGTCTGTGTATGGGCCTATTCCAAGGATATTTGTTTTTTTTAAAGGAAGGCAAAGGTCTGGAGCATAAATCTGATCAGAAGCAGTTGTGGAACCTGGGGGGAAAAGCGTGGAGAAAAGGAGGCTCAGGAAGGACCTTCTCACTCTCTGCAATTCCCTGAAAAGAGGGTGGAGGCAGGTGGGGGTTGGGATCTGCTCCCAGGGAATAAAGGACAGAACAAGAGGAAATGGCCTCAAGCTGTGCCATTGCAGGTTTAGGTTGGATATTAGGGAAAAAAATTCCTCACTAAAAGGCTCTGCAGCCCTGGCACAGGCTGGACACCATCCCTGGAGGGATTTAAAAGCCAAGTGGATGTAGCACTTGGGGACATGGTTTAGTGGTGGCCTTGGCTGTGCCGAGGAATGGTTGGACTCCATGATCTTGGAGGGCTTTCCCAAACTAGTTTTTTTATTCCATGATGCATCCAAGAGAAGAATGCGCAGGTAAGTGATGGGGAAAAGCAGAAATCATTCTGGAGCTTGAAAACCGGGAACATGGAGACAGTAGGACAGAGAATGAAAATCTGGGAACTGGTAGGAAAGGGAAGGAAAGGGAAAGGCGCAAATTGATGCACTGAAGCAAATCCCACAGAGGCAGAAGAAGCAATAATTTGCTCTGCTGACCATTTGGAAGGGGAGAGGGGCCTGTGGGATCGGCCTCTCCCCCCAGTCTCCCTCCTCTCCCTCCCTTTCTCCCAGACAATGGAGTGAATCGAGTTTGCCGAGTTCCGTAGGAGGCATCAGGAGGCATCGGGGCGTCAGCTCCAATTACTCACCCTCTGCATCATAATTACTGCAAATGGTCCATTAAAGGAAAATTACCATCAATATGATTTTATCAGACAGCAGGGAAATGAATAAAGGAAAGTGCTTATTCTCCCATTGTCCTGTTAATAGAGACGTCTTTGAAATGGCAGATGTGAAGGATTCCACCCCTCCCAGGAATGCGGGATGCAGAAGGGAACTGTGGGTGATCACATACAAACGAGTTCCATCTTTTGGGATGGAAGTGGAAATTCAGATCCGAGCCTTCATCTGATTATCCAAGCTGTGGATGGGGAGCTGGGATTCTTGAGCAAGGTGTCACCTCTGCTCAGGACACCCTCACAGCACCATCCCTTCTTCCCAAGGGATCCAGAGTCACCTTCAGCTTTAACTCAGCACCAAAATCATTTTAGGGGAGTTGAAATCCCTTTGATGTGGTGGTGTTCGGTCAAAGGTTGGATTTGATGATGTTGGAGTGCTTTTCTAGGCTCAATGATTCCATGGTTCTACGAACCAACCCGAAATGCAAACCCAGGTCAGGGCCAGATCACCCTCATCATCCTCACTTTGCCGTGAGGAGGCTTTTCAAGGGCTGCATCCGGGATCAGCCACACCTGGAGAAGATGGGATCAGAGTTCCTCGTCGTAGAAACATTTTGGTGCTCATCGTGCTGAAATTAGACCACAACTGCAGGAAAAACATCAACTAATTCCAGCACTGGGTCAGAAAAGGTGATGGGTTTGCGCAGTCTTGGATTCTGGGATGCTCCGCCTCCACCTTTCACAGGTGGGAATTGCTGTTTAGGAACCTAGAAAGCTCAACTTCCACTTCACAGGAAGGAATTGAGGTTTTGGAGGTTGAGAAGCTCAGCTTTCATTTCACAGGTAGGAATTGAGGTTTTGGAGGTTGAGAAGCTCAGCTTTCATTTCACGGGTCGGGTTTGCTGGCTTGGAGGTTAAGAAGCTCAAGTGTCCCCCACGGAAGAAGAAAAATGAGTCACCAAGAGATCTCCTGGATGTTCAGACCACCTGAATTAATTCCCTCTGCCCAATTATCTTGTTGGGAAATGCCAGGATTTAAGCAGGGATGGGGATGGAAACCCCCATTTTTGTGGTCATCCTTCTAAACAGGGACCAAAAGGCACAGAGCCATGAAGGGAAAGGCAGTGGGGTTCTTCCAGAGTTGAAAGCATGGAACATGAAAAGCTTTGGATTTTGAAGTTACTTCAGCAGAGGAATGATTCAAGAAAGGTCAAGTCCCTCTTTTGGCCGGAGTAAGGATGAAGCTCCATGAGATTCCTTGTGCGCTCTCTAGAATTTTCCTCTGGAAGAACAATTACCATCTGAACTAGTTCTGAATCCACACAAACAGATTTTTGAGGAAAAACACACCAAACTTCATCCAGCTTCCAAATCTTTGTGATTCGTATGCAAACACATGGATCTGATCATATGGCAGGTTTTTTTTCCTACCCATGTTATGGAGATGTGGATAAAAGGTGTTTTGATGGGATTAAACAGGGTGCCTGCAGTGGAGATACCTCTTCCCCACGGCTGCACAACAAGCTGATCCAGTTAGCGGAGCTGAGGGAATTTTTCCACTCTTCCTACGGAAGTAAACTCCATCCAAGTGGACAATTTACTCCCTCAGCCCAGTGGATGGCACAGATTTAAACTCCTGGATGTGCAGCAGCATCATTCCAATGGCTACACCTGTGTGACAGCTCCCAAAACAGAAGGGATGAATTCCAGCCTTTAAGTGACTGAGACAAGGACACGTCTGAGCTCCCCAGCTCCAGGGAAGTGGCATCCAGTGACTCCTGGCCCACTGATAAGAAGGAGATAACCCATTTCAGGAGTAGGTCAACAGACCCAAAGATTGGTTGCAACCCTTTCCTCAAACTTCTATCACCTCCAAATCGTTGAAGTTGGAAAAGACCTCTGAGATCCTTTTTAACCATTGTTAAGATTATTTTTAAAGACCTCTCAGATCTTTACCTGGTTATTTACAGTCTCCTTCTCTCATTTTAAGATTATTTTTAATGACCTCTCAGATCTTTACCGGGTTGTTTAGTCTCCTTCTCTCATCTTAAGATTATTTTTAAAGACCTCTCAGATCTTTACCTGGTTGTTTACAGTCTCCTTCTTTCATCTTAAGATTATTTTTAAAGACCTCTCAGATCTTTACTGGGTTATTTACAGTCTCCTTCTCTCATCTCCCTCTACAAACTTCTCTTTGCGTGAGAGGAGATGGGACTTGTGGTCCCAAGCTATCCCAACATCCTTGTGTGAAAAAGGGGTCGGAACCACACTGGGACCTGCTTGAAAGATGAAGTTGCACTGGTGGGATCGCCTCCAGCGCCAGGAAACATTGTCCATGTCCCTGGAGCTGTGACCAGTCCCAGACTGGGACATCCATGAACAAGCAAGAGGTGCCACCACAGGACAAAGTGTCACCAGTGAAGTGGAGGTTGGGTGGGCACAGCCCCAGCTGCAGGACCAAAGAGCATCCTCCATTTAGCTGCCTGACAGATTCCCAGGGAAAATCAGGAGAAAACCCCACCCGTTCCATGCTGCTGAGGTGACCTGGTGGAACAGGGATGAGCTCTCCCTCCTCCAGCACATTTGTGGCCACGCGCCACGGCGACACGGAATCTTGTAAGGCTTGGCGAGGTGGTCAAACCCCTCGCAGGGCAACCAACCCCACTCTCCGATTTTTCAAGAGTCCCCCATCCCAAGAAGTCCTGGGATAAGGCCCGGCACAGCAAAAGGAGCATCCAGCCGGAGCAGGAATCCGCCTGCGGGGCCAGGTTTGGTAAAGCCGCGGTCTCAAGGGTAGGAAATAGCCAGGGAAGGGAGTAAAGCCGATCTGCTGCTCTTCATTTCACAGCTGTAGTGGGATTAGCGGAACGAGGGCGCTGGGGTAAAGCTGCCCCTTTTATCTCATTCAAACATGTTGCTAATTCAGCACAGCACCGCAGCCAGGAGCAGCTCCCGGCCTAATCCACTGTAGCGTTCTCACCCAGCGTGAAGAAACGAGAATTTTAATCCGCTCCCCACCCCCTCCCCGCCCCATCAGATGCTCCAGCGGACTCTGCCTGGCCTAAGCAGGCACGGGGACCCACTCCACACCTGGAATTGCTTTCCCTGGACCCTTTGGCCAGCTCTCTGGGGCCTGGGAGAAGACAGGAGCTGCAACTCCCAGATTCTGCTCCATGAGCTGTGGGTGGTCCCGTGGTGGCCAGAGGAGCAAAATACCAAGAGCAACAAAGGGAAATGAATCTTGCGGGAGTTCAACTGATTGCTCTGGGCTGGTCTAAGGATCTCCTCCCGAATGAAGACACCGGTGGAGAGGTGATTTTACGGTAGCAAACAGCAAAGCACCACGCAAGGTGCCACATTGGCCCAGCCAGGCCTCCAAACCTGGGAATTCAGGAGGAGGGACAACCATCAGGTGACAGGAGGCGGGCTGGTTGGGTCTCAGCACCCTGTGGGCTCCCTCCGAAGGACAGCTGTAATTCTGCAGGAGGTCAGAGCTCCCCCTTCCAGGCAACTTCTGCTTCTCATGCAACAAACTGTGAAATGTTCCTTCCTCTGGGAACAGCGCCTGAACCAGCTGCCACCACAAGAAATGCTGCCTGAGATGCTTCCTTGCTGAAAGCCAGAACTCCTGTACTCCCAAACCTTTCAGCTCTGCCCTCTTTCCAAGGAAATACTCATCCACATCCCCATCCCATGTGAACCTCAAACTGAGGCAGCGTTCCCTGATGTGACAAATGACAAAAATGAGGTGGAAGAGGAGGTTCTGTCTCGCGCAAACGTCAGAGTCCACCAGTGCGGACCAGCAACACCTTCCTCAGGTCCCACAGGACCCAGACTTAAGCATAACTTAGTAAGACTCACCCAGGCTTGTGTAAAACCAGTCAGAGACAGGAGGGTGCCGTGGCACCGCTGGACCCCTCTTTGCAACCAACACCGTCCCCAAACAAGGCAGTGACAACAAAGCCTCCAGCATTTATGGACCTTGAAGTTCGCCCTCAACCTACTCCACTTCTGTTGGGAATTTTTTCATATCGATGAAATATAGATTGTTCTTCTCGTTTCCCCAGCGAGAAGTTTGGATGTGCCACCAGGTTCACACCAAGTGAACCCCTGGGTCTTTCCTTGCCATGTAGGAGTTCTCCAGTTCTTCCAGGAGTTCTTCCCTGGATCGAGTCAAGCGTGGACCTGTCAGACCTGGATTTGGGACAGCCTGAAGACCAGCTAAACTCATGAAAGAACTTCTTCCCAAGGGATGTATTTGCCCAGTTTATCTTCTAGAGGAAGCAGCAGGAGTTATTTCTGGTGGAACAGAGAAAATAGAGAGATGGAAAATAGACAAGTGGGAAAAAACAGCATCAGCTGAAAGACTGATTCAGGAAAAATCACCCACTTTGGTGTTCAGAAAAACTGGGTTTACCCAGAGGACATAAAGCAGAGTTGTCCCCCCATGCGATGGGACACAGCAAGGATCCACAAGGTGCCACGAAGGAAACAGGAGCTCTCATCCTGAGTTGGGCATTCCTGACTATGCAAGGTGAATTCACTCTTTTATCAGAGAATTCTCACAGAATCTCAGAAAACACCTCCGAGGTCTTCCAGCCCAACCTGTGACCGATCCCCTGCCACATCCAGTCATTCCTTGAACACATCCAGGGATAGTGACTCCACCTCCTCCCTGGGCAGCCCAATCCAATGCCTGACAACCCTTCCCATGAAGAAATTCTTCCTGATGTCCAACCTGAAGCTCCCCTGGCAGAACGTGAGCTTGTTTCCTCTTTTCCTGGCATTAATTGCCTGGGAGAACCTTCGCATCCCTTGGGGATTGATCCAAAGACACAGCCCTCCCGTGGGATAATGTGGCAGGGACACCCCAACTGACCGACCACGAGACATTTCCTCATCCCTCTGAGGACTTTTGGGATTGAATCTAAAAATCCCAGACTGTTCCTCCCTGATCCCAATCCCCCTGCCTGGTCCAAGGCTCCTCCCTCTCCACAAATTCCCTGAACCTCTTCCAACTGCTCGGCAATAAAAAGTGCATTATTAACACCCCTCAGTCTCCGCTGCCTCGCTCTCTCCGACGGGCAATGAAATCTCCCTGAATTATCCTCGGCGTGCCTGCGATTTAATTACATTTAAAGTCAATCAAGAGCCTCTGGAGCTGAGTGGATGTTAAAAGGTTGGAGGGGAGGTGTGGGAGGAGAGGATGGGACAAAGCCCCCCCAGAGCTTACACGCTTACGCTCCAGAGGCACCTCCCGCAAAATCATCGGTGTCCATCTCTTCTCTGTCCCTCCTGCCCACCTTCCTGAGCTTCCTGGGGAGCGGCCCCGCAGCCAAGTCCCACGGGGAAGTAGGGAGGGAGGTCTGGAAACAGGGAGGGGGGGATAAGGCAGAGCCGCCGCTTTCCCTGTTCCCCGCCTTCCCTGCTCCCTGCCACCTCCACCGCCGTGTCATTGAGGGATGGCACGCGCCTCGGTTTTAATTAGCTGGCGGTAATTGCCTCGGTGCAGAATAACATTGTTCCCGCTGGTGGGAAGGGAGAGGGGCTTCAGGCTTGGCTGCCCGCAGGAACTGGGGGAGGGAGGCTCTCCTTGGATGCTGCTCTGGGGGTGGAGGACCTGGAATGAGCGATGAGATAAATTCATTGCTCCTACAGGACAAGGGCTTAACCCTTGCACCCCCACACCTCGAATGAGCCTGGATGTGTCCAAAAACAGGTGGGGAGAGAGGGTCCAGCTTTGGGACACGGGCAAGGCTGGAATCTGCCCAGGGTCCCCTGGGGCTCTGCTGCAGCTCCCCACTGTCCCTTGAGGGGGTGCTCAGAGCACCCCAGGGAGGAAAACGGAGCAGAAACCAAAGCGATATTCCCACAGTGTCAGCAGATGAGGATGGGAGGATTGTCCCAGACCCCCCAGCCTGGGTATTACAGACCACAGCAGGGTCCCCTGGGACAGGACAAAGCATTTCCATGGAGCCCAGGGTGCTCCCACGCCTCGCCAAAGGAACCTCGAACACAGGAAAAGGGGGTCTTTGGAGCCCCAGCCTCATCCCTGCTCCTTGGCCTCCCAGTCCTGGTGGGCAATCCCCGTCCTGATCCCTGGGGACACACAGGTGGAGCCCTGGAGGGTGACATTTGTTGGTATGGTGGCATCATCCACCGCTGGAGAGACCACCCTGGCCTCTGCCAGCCCCTCAAGCCACCGAGGTCTGGAGCAGCCCGGTAGAAAAGGTGTCAAAACCTACGCTGACAATTAGGGACAGTGACTGAATATCCCACGCGGTTTTCCTGCTTAGTATCCGAATCCAGAGGAGCCACTGCACCCCAACGCGTTCCGGGGTGCGTTTCTTCCCGGGAGGCTTCCCTGGCAGCAGATTGGAGCTGACTCAGGAGCTGCCCTTTGCCCTGAGCACACGGGGGCTCTCTGAAACAAGCGCTTGGAGAACTCCCACAAAGGCTGGATGTGGTCAAACATCTCCTCCACTGCTCCGGCAGCTGGGATAAATATTTATGAGGGATGTCAGGGTTGTGTTTCAGGCCACACGCCGAACACAAACCACTTGAGGTTAGCAAGAAACTGCCCCCTTTGGCAAATTATTGGATAAGTGTCCATTACAGGGGCTGACTCCTTCCTCCCAGGCAGCTGGGAGGGGATGCTCTCAGAGACAGGATATTGGATGAGCTTGTGACATCCCCGCATTCCTTGATGATTGCTCATAAAATCAGTCATCCCTTAAAAACAGCCCTCCCTTGTCAATATTTAACTGCTGGCTCTGAGGGGGAGAGGCCGTGCCCAGCTTCCTGCTGCTTCCAGTGCCTGCAGAGCAGGTCGTGGGTTTGGATATTCCTGTCCCAGCCTGGTCAGGATCTCCCCCACCAGCTCCAAAGCCTCCCATGGTGTGGCCATGGTCACTTTTGGTTCGTGCCAGATGTTGGGGTGATGTCCAATCACAGAATCATGGAATGGGTCAGGTTGGAAGGGACCACAGTGGAATCATCTGGTCTCACCTCCCTTCTCAAGCAGGGCCATCCCAGAGCACCCAGCACAGGATTGTGCCCCGAGGATTCTGGAATATCTCTGGTGAGGGAGACTCCACACCCTCTCCGGTCTCTGTTCAGAGCTTGGTCACTGCACAGGGAAGAAGTTGTGCCTCGTGTCCAGGTGGAACTCCCTGGGATCAGTTCCTGCCTGGGATCAGTTCCTCCTGTGCCATTGCTGGGTCCCCAGAGCAGAGCCTGGTCCGTGCTCGGAGCCCTCCCTGCAGCCAGGGACAGACAGGGATGGGGTCCCCTCTCAGCTGTGTCTCCTCCCGAGGCTGAACAGCCCCAGCTGCCTCAGCCTTTCCTCGTAAGGGAGATGTTCCAGTCCCTTCATCATCTTTGTTATCCTCCTCTGGATGCTCCAGTCCCTTCATCATCTTTGTTATCCTCCTCTGGGCCTGCTCCAGGAGCTCCGTGTGCCTCCTGTCCTGAGGAGCCCAGCACTGGACACAGCACTCCAGATGTGCCTCACCAGAGCTGAGGAGATGCTGAGGGAGCACAGCTGGATGGTGTGAGCTGATCAATGCCGCTGTGGTTTGGGGACATCAGGTGAGGGGACAGCCGTGTGGGCAGGATGCCCTGGGACAATATCTCCCACTCCAGAGCCTGGTTTGTACCCTGGACACTGCTCGGGACTCCTCGGGACAACCAGAATCCATCAGGACTGGGGCCAGGACTTGGATGCCCATTAGCTGAGCTCCATCAAGGAGGAGGAGAAGGGAAGGTGGTGAAGTTTAGTCTTTTTTGTTCGTCATGGAAGAACCGAACCCTCTCAGGTAAGGATGAGATGGAATATGGAGTTCATTGGCACTAGGGATGAGGGAATCGGGACCAAATGAGGAACGAGCAGGAGAAACCCACCCAGTCCTTAGGAGAAGGATTCAGACTCAGAAAGTCACAATCCAGGTGGAAAGGGGGGCTTAGGGAGACAGGTGGAGGAACAGATCCCACCTCAACCTGCCAATCCAGCAGGAGAGGGAAAAGTGGAGAGGGAGATTTCACTGGCAAAATAACCCATGGGAATGAATCCATGGCTGACACCAGCCTTGGCCAGAGCAGGCACAAGGTTCAGGTGTCCTAAAAGGGTCTTGTGGGGCAAAGAGGGAGAGGAGGCACATTCCCAGTTGTGATCCAAGCATGTTAATGGAGCTAAACCTCTGCCACAAGGAATCTGCATGGGAATTCCTCCACAATCACTGCATGGTGCTGTTGGAAGGAAACAGAACCAGTGGAATTCCAGGCTTGAAGATCTGCTCTGTTCAGACTTCTTCTGTCTGATGATAAAACCATGGCCCTGGAGATCTTTCCTATGGATTTAAATGTCTTTCCTTAGTAGAAAGCAGTGGGTCATAAAGTCAGATGTAAATATCCATCCATAAAATTCATTTGCAACAATAACAGAAGTGATGACCTGGCACTTTCCCGTCTCCGCCTGTCAAAACTTCCTGTGCAGCACCGAGAGGATGGATTGGAGATGGTTTGATGGATGTATGGATGGGTGAATGGAAAAACTCTCCAGAAATGGATGGAGACGGGATCGATGGGTTCTCAACCCCACACAGACTCCTGTCAGTGCATTTCAGCTCTCAGACAGACCTAAAATATTTAGGCTCCCTAAAGCTTTCCTGCTGGGAAAAGGTGGAAAAACATTGGTGCAATCCCAGGGAGGTGGGTGTCCCATCCCTGGAAAAATTCAGAGTCAGGTTGGATGGGGCTCCAAGCAACCTGATCTGGTTGAAGGTGTCCTCGCTCCTTGCAGGGTGGTTGAACCAGACGGCCTTTAAAGTTCCTTTATAATGCAAATTACTGCAGGATTTTAGGACTCTATCCCCATTCTGATGTGCGGAGCAACAGGATAGGAGCAGACAAAGCTCAGGAGCTGATCTCTCTTGGAATGGAGAATTTCCCTTTCCAAAGGATGTTTCCTATAACATTCCTCTTGTGCAAACCCTAATTCTAGCCCAAGGAGACTCAATACACCTGGAAATGATCTCTGCTTCTCCAGTTCCTCCACTCCCGCTGCAGAGACACAAAACCACCACCATGGAAAACCGGGAAGAAAGATACCCAGGGATGGGTGACAGTCCCATCCATGACTAATTGCTCATTCCTTGGATTCCTGTACTAAGCTGATGATGCTGCATCTCACCAAGCGAAGCATCAATTTTCATTTCCCAGATTAAGCTGGACCAGGCTATGGAGGGCAAAAGCTGGATTCATCCTCAGCACGTCGATGAACGTGGTGGGGAAAGGGATACGAGCTCTTCCTCTCCATGCAGAACAGGAATCTCTTGGAAATCTCCCTCACTGAGCTCCTGAGCCAAATTCCACTGGAATAACTCCAGAGGGGACAGAGATAGGAAAAGGAGAGGGAGGCAAAAGACACAGGTGACAAGGCTCTGGAAATGCTTGGACAAATCCCACACATCCATAACAGCCCACGGATCAACCTTGGGGCACCAAGGAAGTGTCATGTGAGAGGAAAGGGACACTTGTCACCTGATGGCACTTCCATCTCATCCCCACTTCCTGCTCTTCAAGCCACCAATTACCCAAATTAAGTTTGGTTCCATCCCAAGAGAATTTTTAGCCAGCTTAGATTATTCCCAGAGTTTTTCTGTTGACATTTATCCAACCCTTTGGGTTTTGGTGTCTATCTATATAGATTATATATGTATAATCTATCAATCTATATATCAATGAATATCATTATATCAATGATATAATCTATCAGTATATACATGGATAATCTATATTATCTATAATGTATCAATATATATTATAGATATGTCTATCTATATAGATTGGTGTCTATCCCTGGATATTCCAGCTTTTCCAGCAGCCCACAGCAACAGAGCAGACCCAAACAGGCTATAAAAATACCCCATAAACCATTAAAAAAAAATTTCCCAAAGAGAAGTTTTGGGGAAGAATGGCGGCAAATCCATGTGTATCCATGTTTTCCTTGCTTTATCCATCAGCTTGGGACGAAGCCAGGTGTTCTTGCAGCTGGTGTTTGTAAAACAGGGATGTTCCTTGGGAAAGATGGGAAGGAGGAAGGGCTGTGCAGGGTAGGGATGTTCTCCCTATTCCCAGAGAGGCTTGAACTGGGCATGAATCCTTCCAGCACTTCCAAAGCTCTGCCAGGCCTCTGGCACGGAGCTCCATCCGCCTGCAGCAGTAATACAGTAAGTGCTCTTCCATGTACTGTTCCTTTGATTTTCCAGGATCCGAGGTGACTCCGACACACAGCACTTCTCTCCAGCAGTTATTGATCCCCAGCTCTATAAAAATGATTACACTTGACCCAAGGCTGCACTCGCCTCAGCTGGAGAGCAGGAAGAGCCAGGCACAAGCTGTGGAGGGAGGAAAGGAAATTCCTCAGGGTGTTTGTTGGAAGGTTTGTTAAAAGATGAAAGCTGGAGGTTTCTTCCCTTTGGGCAGGATGGAAATGGTGGAAACATTCACCTGATGGAGCCACTGGGTTGTTGTGGGACAACAGGGATTTGAGCTGAGGGTTCAAAGCGGTTTTGGTCAAATCTAACGCTTTCTGGGCAGTTCGGAAACTTCCAGCGATTTAGATAATAATGGAGTTGAACGTGGTGGGATTGTTGGGGTTGTCCTGTGCAAGGCCAGGGGTTGGACTCAATGATCCTTGTGGGACTCTCCCAGTTCAGGAGATTCCGTGATTTTGTGCTGTGAATTCAGGATGTGAATGTGGGAGGATGGAGACGTGGCTAGTGGTGGCTCTGGAGAAGCTTCGGGATTGTAACAATTGCTTCCCACCAGCACTAAAATCCTGGGAAGAATGAGGGAGAAGGAAGAGGAATGACCATGGAAATCACAGAATCCTTCCGGCTGGAAAAGGCCTCTTAGATCACCGAGTCCAACCATGAATCCGTAAGTGGCAAGGCCAGAATAGCAGCCAGACAGCCCAACCCAAGTGTCCCTCCGTGGGAGGACTCCTTGGGATTGGGAATGCTTGAGATCATTGGGACGATGTGGAAGGACAGAGGAGCTGGGACAAAGCGGCAGGAAAGCACAGGCAGCACTCCACTGTGGAATCCATGGAATTGTTGTGAGAGGGGCTGTCTCTCTCTCCTATTCCTTCAGCTCAGCCTCGGGATGATGCTCCCAGTCTCCATCAAACCCTTCTGCAGGACTTTCCTTTGGATAAGAACGGTCCATGAACATCAGAGCCCAGATGAAGATGCCTCTGGAAAATATGGAAGTGGACCTTCTCACAGCCAATTTCGTGTCCACAGGCCTATCCTTGGAATTGCAATCCTGTATCCTAAACTAGCACAAGGTCTGGATGTAAGGCTTCGAACCAGGATTTTCCACCAGAAGCCAACAATGAGGAAAAACAAGCTGTCGATCAACTTACGGATTCACTACTGGATTTAATCTTGTGGATGGAGATCTGTGGAGATCGAACATGAGGTCCATGTTCTTGGGCACATGTGCTGTGCCCAAGAACACGGATCTCTCTCTGCTGGAAAAAGTGAGAAGCCTGGCTTGCAAAGCATGGAAGATGCTTGGGCAGCTGGGACTGTGGATAAAATCTCCAGCACCACTACTGGATGGGGCTGTTCCCAAAAGGGAGTTTGGATCTGTCCCAAGAGGCCACCTGGATGGAGCCACTGGGATTTGGGATGCGAGGCAGTTTGGCAGCACCAGAATGGGCTGGACCATGCACTTGGCACCAGGGTCAGGGAACAGTTGACAGGGGCTCGGAATAGAAGAGCAACAGTGTGGATGGATAAGTCCCATCCAGGGAAAAATGAAGGGTGAGAGGATATGGAGGGACCTGGAAGTCGGCTGGAAGTGGGTGAAGTGCAGATATGTTGAGTCCCCACTTTTCTTCTCACCTGCCCCGAGTCAACCCTCAGAGAAGAGTAGAGAGATCTTGTGTCCAACACCCTGATCCCGCTGATCCATCTCAGGCTGCCAGTTTGACTGGGAAAAGGGAGTGGAAATGGATCCTGCGAGGCTCCTCTCTCCCTTAGCTGGCTTCTCCTGCCTGAATACTACCCCAGAGCAGGAAAAAAACCCTTCAAACAGAAACTAATCCTTTTGCAAAGAGCCCTGAATTAGGACCTGAAGAAAGAGCCCGGCTCAGAAGTCTGTCCCTTGCCTGGAGCTCCCGAGAAAAAGAGGGAAACAGAGGGATATCACGGAAGCTGATGTTCTGCACTTCTTGGTGCACTGAGTTGGGGGGGGCTTTGCTTCCAGCACAGGCGGGTTATCAAGGGATTTGCTGCTGTTGCAAAACTTCTGCGTGGATTGGGAGGGGGAGGGAAAGGTTTTCCAGCAGTCAGCAGAGCACGATTTAGCATCTGCAGAGGCGAAAATGACCCTTGCAATTCCACTTCCTTCAGGAGACCTGGATTTTAGACTGCCGTGCTGGACAGAGATGCTGCTGGGGGGGAGGGTGATGTGGGAACACAAAGGACGGGTGAGGGGACAGGGAGAAGTCATTATTCCAGAGGGAACTGCAGCTATAATTAACAGCCTCCACAGAATTCCAGTCTGAGGATGGGATGATGGGCACTCCTGCAGAAGGAGCTAGGAGTGATTCATTTGGGACTTGGTTTAACTCTGATCAAGTCTTGAATGGGAGGGTCTGGATGATCATAAAACAAGGAAATGGGAAGATTTTGGGGTGACCTAATTGCAGCTTTTCAGTACCTGAAGGGATCTACAAAAAGACAGAAAGGAACAATTTACAAAGGTCTGGAGCGACAGGAAAAGGGAGAATGGCTTCAAACTGACAGAAAGTAAGTTTAGATTGGATTTCAGGAAAAAAAATCCTCTGTGTGAGGGTGGTGAGGCATGGGAACAGATTCCCCAGAGAATCTGTGGCTGTCCCACCACTGGAAGTGTTCAAGGCTAGGTTGGACAGGGCTTGGAGCAACCTGGGATAGTGGAAGGTGACCCTGCAGGGGTACATGCCAGAGGGATGGAACAAGATGATCTCTGAGGCCCCTTCCAACCCAAATCATTCCATGATTTCTTGGACAATTTAATTGAAGCCGAGAGGGTTTGGAATTACATGACCTTTAAAGGTCCCTTCCAACCCAAATGATTCCATTATTATCATTCTACAGAAACCTTGGAGTTATCTTATGGAGGGGGGAACAATTCAGGAATACAGACAGGGAGAAAAACAGGAAATGGGATGAGGATAAAAACCTTTGGAGTGACAAGGAAGGCCTTGGCAGAGAAGCCTCAGAACTTCAGGTGGACCCTGTCAGGTGAGTCAGGGACGGTGGGAGAAGAAAACAGCGAAAGGAAGAACCTTAGGGTCTTATTTTCAGGGAATTGTAAAGAAGAGGATAGGATCCCAGACAGGATTTGTGGGGAAATTTGTGGGATTTTGCAGGGAAGCCCAGGCTCCAAACCTAACATGTGCCTGACCTCAGGGGGAAAGCTGCTCCAAACCATTCTCCAGACCCCTGGACATTCATCCAAGCCGTACGAAAACCCTCTCGGTCCTTTCCTAGTGCTGGACGGGGGAGATGTCCCATCCTTCCTGACCTGCTTGGCAGCTCCCTCTCGGCCAGGGCCCCCTGGGGTGCAGGGAGCTGGTTCTCAGATGTCCCCTGCCTGTCCCCCAGCTGTTCCTCCCCTCCTGAGGGCACCTCACACTTGGCTCCCTCGCCCCCAGGGCAGCGCCAGGTCCCCGGGGTGCTGTTAGAAGACACTTTGGCTGGCACCCAGGGCTGACACCTGATGCATCCCCACCTCCTGCTGGGACCTCAGCCCCTACCCACGGGCTTCCCCCAGGGTTACCACTGGCCCTGCAGCAGGAGGTCCGCCAGAGCATGGAGTTATCCCAAAGGAAGCACCCCAACCACCAGGCGCTCGCGTTATTCCCACCATTCCTGCACCTCCATAATGAAGTTTTACATCCCCGGGGTGGAGAAGGGTGAAGGTTTCAAGGTACAGTTTTACAGCAGGAAATCTGGTGGTCTTAAAGGAGTTTTCCAGCTTAAATGATTCCATGATCCTTGCTGGGGCGCGGAGCTATTTGGCTCGGGAAGGGCTTACGTCATGGAGAGAAGATGCCATGTCTTACCCAGGGGCCTCCCTGCTGGAAGGAGCATCTCCAAATTCCTGGAGGTACAAATTAACCGGCACAGACTGTGCTGGGAAACATAACAAGCCGCGAGCTGCAGGGATCCGCTTACACCGCCGGGAGCTGGCACGGGGAAGCGCGAGGCTCCGGCGGCGGATCCCTGCTCGGGCAGGGGGACAAAATCTATCAGGCTCCAAACAAGCACAGCCAGAGCGCCCAACACCGAGCTAGGGTTTCGTCCTGGAGGGACAGGTGGGGCTGGGATCAGTGGAATTCCACCTGATTGGACCATTCAGCACCAGAGGCAGGGCTGCGGGGTCAGGACAATGGCTCGTCTGGAGGGGACATGAGTGACACTGAGGGTCACTGCAACGCTGAGAGAGAGCAAATCAGACCTCACCACATTCCTCTGTCTCCCTACTTCCCGCATAACCGTTATGGAATGATTTGGGTTGGAAGGGACCCTCAAGATCACCAAGTTCCACCCTCCCGGCACGGGCAGGGACACCTTCCACTAGACCAGGTTGCTCCAAATCCCATCCAGCCTGGCTTTGGACACTTCCAGGGATGTGGCAGTGGAGCTTTAAATGCTGCCTGTCCCTTTCCCAGGCCGTTGGATCTCCCATCTCACCATTCCTACACATGAGTGGCTACACCATCCTGTATCCCACATCATGGATGCATGGGCATCCCTTGGATATCCCTCCTGACTGAGCCTCCGCGTTCCAGTGCTGTTGTGCCAGTCCTGGAGCTCTGCCAGGAGCCACTGCCTCACTTTCAGGGCCTGGGACAGCCCAAACTGTCCTTGGCAAACTGGCACCAGCACCAGTTTCCTTGGCCTTTCCCTGTTCCAGAGCCACTTCTCCTCCGGGAGCAATCAGGGGTCCTGTGACAGCCTCTGGCTGCTGCTGGAAGTGTCTGGCTCCGACGCTTTGTGGAGTCTAATTGTCTATTTCTCATTATTGAACAATTCCCTTTATTTGGGCTTTTGGGCTGTCCAGGAAATCCAGTCAACAGGGATCCCAAGGCAAAGGCTGGCTTTGCATCCTCTTCCTCTCCTGCCATCCCTCTGTGCCTGACAACCCTGTTGGCATCACTGGAGCCAGAAGTTTGGGAGCTGGAGGGGATCTCTGGCTGTTATGAGTGTTGTGCCAGTGGGAATGTTGCCTTCCCGGGATGGAAACTGCTTCTCCAAAGGCGATAACCACTCCCTGAGAGTTATGGGGGGCTGCTGATTCAGAGGGGAAGGTTGTGCAGGGAGAGGGAATGCTCTGGAGACAGGCTGGGAGGACTGGGCGTGCTCACCTGGAGAAGAAAAGGCTCCCAGGAGGACACAAAGCCTCTTCCAGTGCCTAAAGAGGCTCCAGAAGAGCTGAAGAAGGACTTCAGGAAAGGGCCTGGAGTGACTGTGCAAGGGGGAGTGGCTTCCCACTCCCAGGGAGCAGGGATAGATGGGATATTGGGAAGAAATTCTTCTTTGTGAGGGTGGTGAGGTTCTGGAATGGAATTCCCAGAGAAGCTGTGGCTGCTGCATCTCTGGAAGTGTCCAAGGCCATGTTGGATGGGGCTTGGAACAACTTGGTCCCCCTGCAAGATCAGGGATACCTTCAACCAGATCAGGCTGTCCAGAGCCAAACCCCCACCCCAAATTCCTGGAGACAGAATGTTCTGGCCTGGGCCCAATGGAAAAGAGCAGGTGATCAAATTCCCCTGCCCAGGAACATTGTCTCCTGCTGTTGGAATTGTCACTCTGGATGGAGCCAGTGGCAGCCACCGAGGGGATAAAGCAGGCGAATCCCTGCCCTCATGTCATGCTGGGAAAGGTGCATGATCCCTGCTGTTATTCCCATTCCCAGCCAGTTCATCCCGCTTCACTGAGCCAGTCCCAAGCTGGACAGTGTGGAGGAGGAATTTGGGGTGTCCTCAGAGCAGCACTGCAAGGGTTTTCATCCCAAAATGACACCAATGTTGAATGCCCTGGATTGTTCATCCTTCACCTTCTGGAGCCGGGCAGGATGCAGTTTCCATCTGCTTCCTTCCTCAGGAGAGGAGAAAGGAAGGATCATGCCCAGGTAAAGCCATAGGAAACTGGGAATACTCAGCACAAGTCAGGCTGGGACACCAGGAGTCCTGATGCCAGCGCTGGCTCTTCCAGGACTTTTCTACCTTGTGAGGCTGCAGGGAAATGATGGAAATCTTGCTAGGAGTGACCCCTAAAGGCTGCGAGGCTGAAGAAACCCAAAGAGAGGGATTTTCCCAGGAAAACGAGTGTGCTTGAGCAGAGGGAGGAGAGCAGAGACGGCTCCTGGAATTTTGTATGTGGCTGTGGCCCTACAGGGATTCGTGTGTGCGTGGAATTCAAGGGGATGCAGGACAAGGGTGAAGTTTTCTGGGACAGGGCTGGCTCTGATGTGTTTTTAGAGGATGCTGCTTCTTCTCGTGTGTCAGAGCCCTTTCCTGACCCTAAACAGGACGTTCAGAGCCATCAGTGGTGGCAAACAGGGCGGAATTCCATCAGATGTGACCTTTAAGTCACCTCCAAGGCTGCTCCTGTGCAAAACTGTCTCTCAGGGATCTGGGATCTCCCCGTGTTGCCATCACAGCTGCAGAGCGAAGGAGCAGGATCCACCCTCAGAGAGGTTGCACCTTGATCCCAAATGGGAAAATCAAAATGCCCCCAACCCGGGGGTGTTTTTAAACCTCCTCACGGCTCAGGGTAACCCGAGAGGCAGCAAAATTAAAATCACTCATCAAGGACGCTGGCAGGGGGAGATTAATGAACCTCAACTATGACATGTGTTCCCAAAACTGTGAAGTGAGGAACTCACCGCCTGGAGGCCCCAGCCAGGAGAGTCCCAGGAATAAATAAAACCAAGGAGCCCAGCCAGCCCCGAGGTGCTTCCCAGTCCTGCTCTGGGGGTGATTTGCTCTTCGTTTTCTCCTCTAATCATTCCTGTTTCTCTCTGGGCAGGACTTTTTATCCGGAGTTGATTTTGGCTGTGTTGCACAAAGTCCCTGTTCCCCCCATCCCTCCCTGATCCGTTTGGTTCACTGGTGCACAGGGAATTATTCTGAGCCCCTGATGGTAGGAACAAGATTTGTTGCAAAATCTGAGTTTACCAGGACATGGAGCCCCAAAACTCCCTGCAATGTGCACTGGTGCAAGGCACTACAAGGATTTTGGGAGAAATGGGGGAAGTGGAGCAAAAAGGGAAGAGAACATTGGAGAGGTCACTGCCCTGGAGAGGGAAAAACGGGTGCTCTGTGGGGCAGAGTGCCACAAGGATGGGCACATTTAAACCCCAGGTGCAGATTTCACACTGCCCTCCACACAAATTTATGAGGACTAATCCTCCTGATTTTAAAAAAAAAAAAAAAAAAAATCCCATTAAAAAATCTAGGCCTGAGCTCAGTTCTTCCTGAGGGATTGTTCTCCCAGGCTCTGCATCTGCCAGGGACCACGGCTGGGGGTGGCATGGCCTTGCCACAGGGTCCCAGGACCTTGGCACATCAGGAGAGCCCCTCACAGGGATGGCGAAGCGGCCAGGCAGGAGGGAAGATCCTGTGGATATTCAGGTTTTCCCAGCAAAGCACAGAACCAGACCCGGAGCTGTTCTAGTCATCTCATTTTCTCTCCCATGCTCCGTTGATCAGTTTTCCCTTGGCTCTTTCCCAAAAAACACAGCCCTCCTTTTGGACAGGCTGGAGTTGCTCTTTCCCTCCCAAGGTCATCCAGTCCCCAAACCATCTTTTCCATGGGTCCCAGCAAGCTCTGAGCGCCCGCCACTCACGTCAGCATTCCCTGGAGCCAGACGTGCCTCCATCCCTCAGCGCTGCAAAGGAAAAAGTGGCCACCAAAATAAGAAGGGATCTTGGAAAGATGAAAGGCTCTGCTCTGTAGGAGCAGTTGAGGAACACCCAAACCTTGCCAGATTTGTGAAATATGCTTCATTCTCCTCACGTCATTTCGCCCCTTCCAAGAGGAATTAGAGACCCAAGTTCATGGTTAGATTGGATTTGCCAACGGCAGTTGCATGGACAAGGTGAGCGCCTACAAATCCCTCGGGATGCTGCTTTTCAGGGATGTCTTCTCCCTTCTGGACCCATCAGGCTCATCCTTCCATCTGCTTGTCAAACTTCCTTTCTTCCCAATATCCCATCTAACCCCACTCCCTGTCAGTGGGAAGCCATTTGCCCTTGTCCTGTCACTCCAAATCCTTGGAAACAATCCCTTTCCATCTTTTTTGTCACCTCCTGCAGGTCCTGAAAGGCCACAATTAGGTCACCCCAAAGCTTGTTTTTCCCAGGCTGAGCATTCCAACTCTCCCAGCCTTTCCAGAGGTTCTCTACCCCTCTGATCATCTTGGTGCCTCCTCTGGACTCGATCCCACAGCTCCACATCCTTCCTGTGCTGGGACACCAGAGCTGGATGCAACATTCCAGGTGGGATCCCGCCAGAGGAGAGCAGAGAGGCAGAATCCCTATCCACCTTCTCAAATTCCCAGGGACCAGGTCACCATCATCTTCCTGCCTGGGCAGGCAGTGGGCAAAGGCAAAGACAAAATTCCTGCTTTGGATGGGATGATCCTCCAGGCTTTTCCCTTCTCCCGGCCATCCAGACAAGATTCTTTGCACCTGAAGGACCAGTGGGAAGGCTTGGAGCATCCTGGAGGACGCTCATCTCCTTTGGAGACTGCGATGAAACTGTCTGGTCTGGGACACAAATCCAGACCAGTTCAAGGCCAGGTTGGATGGAGCTTGGAGCAACCTGGGATAGTGGGAGGTGTCCCTGCCCATGGCAGAAGGTTGGATGTTCTTTAATGTCCTTTCCAACCCAAACCATTCCAGTATTTTAGGTGTTCCAGACCTCGGAACGCCCACCTAACCAGACAAGAGTCCACAATCCACTGGAAATGGGCAGAAACTGCGGTTTCTTCACCGAAACAGGGGTGGGAGCTCCCAGCTCCAGCTAAATGGGATCAAGAGGATCCATCCCGACAGTCTGGGTGGATAATGACCTCTTCCCAAAGCATCCATGAGAAAGGACCTGGCCAAAAACATCCAGAGGGAGCCCAGTAGCAACATCCCACCCCCCCATCCCTGCATTTATTTCCCCCTCCACGGCAGCCATGGTGCCTCTTTTTTTTTTGTTTGGCCAAGAAATCCTACTTAAAGTTGATGGACAATTTGTGTAGGAGCCAGAGCCTGGCAGGAGGGAGGCCCAGGCAATTTGAGGATTAAACCTGGATTTATTTTTGGGATGCAGAGCCAGAGCTGGCGTTTCCACGGAGGATTTACCTCCTGCAGCATCTCTGCCATGTGTCCAGGGTGAGCCTGGCTGTGCAAAGTCTCTTCCAGGTGGGATTATCCCGGTTTTGCTGGTCTTGCAGCAGGACCTGGATGCAAGGTCCTGGCCACTGGGTTCCTCTCTGGTAGGGAATACTGGTGTCCAGGTGCTTTAGGCTTTGGAGAAATTGAGGGATACTGAGGTGCTTTAGGCTTTGGAGAACTGATGCTCTTCCCTGGAAGAGCAGGGAGAGGTGTTGGGGAGCGCAAGGAAAAGGGTAAGGATGAAAAGGAATAAGGAAAACCATCCCATCGAGGCACAAGCTTCAGACCTTGTTGCTAAACTGAGCCCTGGGCTTGACCAGCAGTTTAAGCTTAAAGATTTAACAACGTTTGAATTTAATTGACAGCTTAAGTTACGGAATTTAATAAAAAGATTCCTATAAAATTTACAAAAGTGACTCACAAATCCAAAGTACTGAAGGATCTAAGAAAGGAACATTCAGGGTACCCTCAGCCCCAGGAAGGGAGAGTAGGGGGAGATGTTGCACAGGTGATAATCATTTAAAAAGTGTGGTTTTGTCACCCTAAATGTGAAGCCACGATTTTCGGAGGTGGGATCACACTTGGAAAAATGCAAATTGTCCCCGGAGCAGCACTGCAGGAGCGGTGCTGGGCTAAGGATGCAGAAACATCAGGGAGTGGAAGTGTCTTTTATGAAAAGGTTACCAAAAACTCCCCAAAAATCAGGTGCACCAACCCTTCCCTCATTCCCACCAGGATGAAAAGCCTTCCCAGTGCAGGATTAAATTAATAGAACCAAAACCCCGGATCTTCCCCAGAAAAGTGTTCCAGATGGATGAACCTGGTCCAGGGCTCTTCTTCACTTCCAGTCACATGGAGCTGGGAAGTTGCTCCATTACTTCCTCCTTTGGCCTTGAGCTGGTCTGGGTGACATTCCAAGGTTTGGAATGGAAGCAGAGGAATGTTTTTAGGGAAACAACCTATTGAGCATGGTTGTGACAGGTGACAGCATCTGGGAGAGCCCAGGCTGGCACCAATGTGACTTTGAAACAGGATTTGGCCCTGTCACCTCAGGAATTACCTGCTTTTGACTGGTTAAAATCCCACTCATCCTGCTTTTTCGGAGAGGCTGGAATTGCACTGCCACCAGCAGATGCAGAGTATCCAAACAACAGCTTTTCACATCCAACAGCTTTCCAACAACCAGTTTTCCAGCAGGACCTCTAAAGGGGAGGATGGAGAGCTTGACAACCATCCCAACATGGGATCATGGCGTCATGGGAGGAATTTGGGAAAGGGTAAAGGGATAAACTCAGCAAACGGACAAACAAGGATGGACCAGAGACACCCCACAGACAGGTGATGGATACCAGCTGGCAGCTGGACGCAATCCTGGAATACTGCACAGCAAAAGGAATTTGTCAGGGAGATGAACAAACAAATGGAAGCTGCCTGGTGGAGGTGGATGGATGAGTGATGGATCCATGGCATTGGATGGATACCACAGGGAGGAGGAGGGATGTGTTTAATCCCTTTCCCGCTCTCTGAGTCAATTCCCTTCAATCCCCCCGGGTCCCCTTTAAAAATCATTTCCAGAACCCTCTCCATAAACATTCCAGGGGGTGTTCAGGAGGCGAGGAGTTTGTTACCAACAGGAAAATGCTCCTTAAACAAACCAGGCTTGGGTTAGGGGGGGCTTCAAACGCTCTCACGCAAAACCTCCAAAACTAAACCGAAACCTGGGGAAAAAAAGTCAAAAATAAAAGGAAGAATTAAAAAAAAAAAAAAAAAAAAAAAAAAAGGGAAAAAAAAAAAAAAAAAAAAAAAAAAAAAAGGGGAAAAAAAAAAAAAAGCCCCATATTTTCGAGTCAGCTGAGAAGTGACAAAGTAATTTGCTCCTGGCAGTCTATCCCGGCAGCCTAATTCCCAGTGACACCATTCAGCTGCTGACTACACGAACTGTCAGACTCAATTAGCCGGGAGCCAGCGGCGCAAAGTGTTTACGGGTGCGAAAATTCCCTCCGCACGCTGCGCGGAAGTGGGAGAAAAATCACTTTGAGGGAAACGGCGGAAATTCAAGTGGCCTCTCCCACGGGAATGGCCACCTCCGGAGTCCTCTGACACGGCTGTAAGGACAGGAGGGTGGCGAGAGGTGAAGAGGGAAGAATTCAGGGAGCTCGGGGGTGCCATTGATGCCTGGAACTCCCCGGAGCTCCCCGGACCTCTGGATATCCCCTTCCCTGCAAAAGTGGTTTGGAAAACCGAGGAATGGGCACAGCTCCGTGGATGGCGTGAATTCACCTCGGGATGCTTAGGAGAGGGATAATCCGTCCTTCTGGCATCACAGCCGTGGAGATGCATGGACACCATTCCCAGGACACCCTCAATTCTCTTCATGTGTTGTGAGGGCAGCAAAAAGAAATCTGGGCGGAGCGATGATAGCAGTGCGATTCCCGAAAATCAGAATCCCTACAGCAGCAGTGAGAAATAGGAAAAACGATCCCAGAGTACATCTGGGTGAGGAAAACATTGTTCTGATTGTATGGAAATGTTTCCTCAAAAAGCAGAGGATGAGCAAGAAGCCTCCAATATCAGGAGGATATGGAGTTGTTGGAGCAAGCCCAGAGGAGGCCACGGAGCTGCTCCGAGGGCTGGAGCCCCTCTGCTCTGGAGACTGGGAGAGCTGGGAATGTCCAGCCTGGAGAAGAGAAGGCTCCAGGGAGACCTCGGAGCCCCTTCCAGTGCCTGAAGGGGCTCCAGGAGAGCTGTAGAGGGACTTTGGACATGGACATGGAGTGACAGGACAAGGGGAAATGGCTTCCCACTGCCAGAGGGCAAGGAAAGGTGGGATATTGGGAAGGAATTCCTAGCTGTGAGGGTGGTGGGGCCCTGGCACAGGTTTCCCAGAGAAGCTGTGGCTGCCCCATCCCAAGGCCAGGTTGGGTGGGGCTTGGAGCAACCTGGGATAGTTGGAAGGTGTCCCCCGTGGCAGGGGGGTGGAATGAGATGGTCTTCAAAATCCATTCCGACCCAAACCATTCCATTATTTTAAGGTTTTAAACCATTCCCTTCTGCTGTGTTGTCCGCTGACAAGGATCTTCCCATCCCTGCTTGAAATCAATTCCATGTGGGCATTAATCTCACAGTCTGAGACCATGAGACTTTCTTGAATCCTTTAAACCCTGGAAATTTTTGCCATAATTTCTTCTGGCTGGGGAGGTGGGATAAGCACTTCCAGAGGGGCTTTTGCAGTGGGATTCATCCATGTAGAAATCAGCACGTAGGAGCAGGAAGATCCTGGCCAGACATTTCACATATCCCAGAGTGCCCATGGAATTGGGCTCTGGGATGAGGCTGGATGAGAACCAGGGAGGCAGAGAGACAACTTTTCATCCTTCTAGCAAGAGCAGGTGGTTGAGGGAAAAGGATTTTGGTCTGGATCCAACCCATATCCCTGACCTTTAAACCCGTCCCTTTCCAGGGATGCCTGGCCCCTCTCCATGGATGGGAATTCTCCTTCCACGCAGAGCAGGGTGATTTCAAAGGGCAGCTCCATGATGGTGTTTAGTGGCATTGCCACCAGCTCCTAGTGGGATCTGCCAGCCCTTATGGATGGGGGAAATCTTCCCTTGCTCCATGCAGAGAAACTGAGGCAGGAGATAATTTCCAATTTCCCACATGCACATTTTCCTGCCTGGTGAAACTTCAGGCAGCAAAATCCCCCCTGGAAGACTTTGTGTCCCGGTAGGGCAGGAGGAGGGGATTGCCATTCCCAGGATGGCTCTTGTGGAGAGATTTTGGAATTGCAGAGGACACAAAACACCAGGTCCCGCTCTATGGATGTGACCTCAATCTTCTGGCTCCAAATCCCAAAATGCAATTTAATAGGAGCTATTTCTGCCCCTTAGCAGCAGTAACTTAAAACTGGACCCCGGGCTGGCTCAGGCCCCTGCCAGGTTTTCCCATCCTTCCACAGATCCTGCTCGATGAGTGCTCCCAGGAAAAGGGTTTAAGTCCCGTCTTTAATGGTCATAGGATACTGGAATGGTTTGGGTTGGAAAGGACCATCAAGATCATCCAATCCAACACCCTGCCGTGGGCAAGGACACCTTCCACAGGACCAGGTTGCTCCAAGCCCCATCCAACCTGGCCTTAGACATTCCAAGGGATGGGGCAGCCACCGCTTCTCTGGAAATTCTGTTCCAGCCCCTCAGTACCCTCGCAGGGAAGAATTCCTTCCCAATATCCCATCAGACCCTGCCCTCTGGCAGTGGGAAGCCATTTCCCCTTGTGTCACTCCATGTCTATGTCCAAAGTCCCTCTCCAGCTCTCTTGGATCCCCTTTAGGCACTGGAAGGGGCTCTGAGGTCTCCTTGGAGCCTTTCCTTCTCCAGGTGAACACCTCCAGCTCTCCTAGCCCAGCTCCAGAGCAGAGGGTCTCCAGCCCTTGGAGCATCTCCATGGACTCCTCTGGATCTGCTCCAGCAATTCTGATGTTGGATCCCAGGGCTGGAGGCAGCTCTGCAGGTGAGGTCTCACCTGAGCAGGGCAGAGGGACGGAATCCTTGCCTGTCGCTGGGCACCGATTTCAGCTGGACATCGATCCAAAACGGACACATCCTGGAGCAGGACTCCTGCCTCCCCCACACTGAGTGCTGCAGCTTGGTAGGAAACTCCCCATCCCTGGAAGTGTCCAAGGCCAGGTTGGGCAGGGCTTGGAACAATTTGGGATAGTGGAAGGTGTCCCTGCCCATGGCAGGGGGTTGGAACGAGGGAGTTGGAGCGTGGTTTGGGACCATCCCAAACCACTCCATGATTCCGTGAAGCAGAGCACTGCAGGGAGGGGACTGGGACTCCACCGAGCTGGGGAGGTCCCTGGAACATCCCTCTGTGGGCTCCAGCCTGTTCCAACAGCCTGACTCCATTACCAAACACCCTTGGAATTAAAGGATGCAGTTGGCTCTGGAAGACAAGAAGAAAAGCACCCCTGAAAAGAACCAGTTGTGTTGGGAGCAGCACCTAAATCAATTTCAGGAAGAATTTCCTCATGGAGGGGGTTGTCAGTCATTGGAATGGGCTGCCCAGGGAGGTGGTGGAGTCCCCATCTCTGAAGGAATTCAAAATCCGTGCGGATGTGGCTCTGGGGGACATGGTCAGTGGCTGCCTTGGCAGTGCTGGGGGAATGGTTGGAATCAATCTTTTCCAACCTAAATAATTTCATGTTTCCCTGACTTCTGACTGGATGGACCTGCATGCCAGATCCATAAATCCTTGTGGAGACTCAGGAATAAAAGGCTCTTTGCTGCTGCATTTTTGAGATGAAAAATGGAGAGCAGAACAACAGAAAAGTCTCTGTGTCACTCAAAATTCTTTTATTCTGCATCAAAGCAAAGCAGGGGATTTTTTGAGATTTCACTGTCAACACAAAAAATTATGGGGAGCATTTTTCTTCCTTTCATAATTATTTTCCTCCCTTTCCCCCTCCTTTGCTGATGGAGAGAAGAAGGTTGTTTTTCCTTTTTCTGAGGGACAAAGAATTACAAAAAGAAAACAAAGGACAGGTACAGAGACAATCCCCGGCAGTGTTCAAAGGACAAAGTTGCTTTCTCGTTTGGGATTTTGCACAGAAATTCTTCCCTTTCGCCAGCAGAACCCAAATCCAGGAGCATCCCTGGCTGCTGCTAGGATTGACTCCATAGGCAGGCGCTGCCTGAAATGCTCTGGACTGCACTAAACCTTTATTTTTTATGGAATCATGGAATGGTTTGGGTTGGAAAGGACCTTCAAGATCATCCAGTCCGACACCCTGCCATGGGCAGGGACACCTTCCACTATCCCAGGTTGCTCCAAGCTCCCTCCAACCTGGCCTTGGACACTTCCAGGGATGAGGAAAACCACAGCTTCTCTGGGGATTCCATTTCAGGGTCTCAGCACCCTCCCAGGGAAGAATTTCTTCCCAATATCCCAACTAACCCTGACCTCTGCTAGTGGGAAGCTATTCCCCATTCAGCCTTGTGCAGTCACTCCAGGCCCTTGTAAAAAAATTTTTTCCATTTTTTTTGTCACCTCCTTTAGGTCCTGGAAGGCCAGAATTTGGTCATCCCAACGCTTTTCTTCTCCAGCCTGAACAAACCAAATTCTCCCGGTTTTCCCTCACAGCAGAGCTGCTCCACTCCTCTGGCCACCTTGGTGTCTCCTCTGGATCGCTCCAACAGCTCCGTGCCCTCCCTGTGCTGGGGAATCCAGAGCTGGAGCAAGCATTCCAGGTGGGATCTCACCAGAGAGGAGCAGAGGGGCAGAGTCCCCTCCCTGTTTTTGCACAAGAATGTGTTGGGAATTCCCCTCTGAGGAGCCATTCCAAGGACTGAGCAGAGGCTCCCCTGGAGGTCCCATGTAGAGAGAAGAGCTGTGGCAGGATGAGCACAAAACCCCAACAATTTTTAATTGCAGGCAACAAACTCCCTGCTCCTCACCGGGGTATCCGTGATGAACAAATTCCATCCTTTTATTTCGTTAGAACGCGCATCCTTATCCTGAGAAATTCAAAGCCATGACTCGGATCTGTGTGAAACTGCACCTGAGTCATCCTGGAGCTGTGGGAATCTGGCTCCATGCTGACACCTGGGTTTGATAAAACTTCCCTCAGAGTAGACCAAGTCTCCAAAATCCAAATGCAAAGCTTGGCCGGTGGATACTGGAAATGCAAGTCGTTAACGAAGGGGGTAATCAGCAGTGGCAAGAAGGAGGCAGCGCTTTCATTTCTGTCCCTTCAGCTTTTGAGGATGCTGCTGTTCATGGGACGGTCCCGTGGAGCCAGGAATGGGTTCAAGGGAAAGCTCATGGGGAGGGAAAACGACAAAAAGAAATGAGTTCATGGAGTATCCTGAGCTGGAAGTGACTCACAACGATCACCCAGACCAATTCCTGGCCTCCAGGGCATCCCAGAAACCCCAAGCTGTGCCTGAGGGCATTGTCCAAACACTCCTTGAACTCCACCAGGCTCAGGATTGCGTTTGCTTCCCTGGAGCCTATTCCAGTGTCCAACCACCGTCTGGGAAAAGAACTTTTTCCTAATACCGAGCCTAAACCTCCCCGACCCAGCTTAGACTTAGACCTCAGCTTAGTGAGGTGTCCTCCACCCTCTGAGCTTTTCCCCTGCAACTCTGTGGGGTTTCACTAAACCCAAATCAGCATCATTTGTGCGAAATTTTGGGTGACTTTAGGTGTCCTGCAAACCTGGGGGGAAGATTTTAGTATCCAGCCTCTCCCAGTAAAGCATGTAAGAATTTAGCACCTAAAGCCCAGCAAAAATCCAATTCTGCGTCCAAACTCCAGGCTGGTGCCCAAGCCTCTCCATGCAGGGACACTCCAGCACATCCAGATGTTCATCCAACGCCACTTTTTGGCCCTGGAATTGTCAACTGGGACCCATTAAAGAGAAAATCACCCGCTCTTTGCAGCTGGAATGGGATCATATTCATTCCATAAACCCATTTCATAAGCCTGGAAAGCCAGGACAAGGAGGAATGACTTCACAGTGCCAGAGGGCAGGGACAGATGGGATATTGGGAAGGAATTCTTCCCTGGGAGGGTGGTGAGGCCCTGAAATGGAACCCCCAGAGGAGCTGTGGCTGCCCCATCCCTGGAATTATCCAAAGCCAGGTTGGATGGGGTTTGGAACAACCTGGGATAGTGGAAGGTGTCCCTGTCTGTGGCAGGGGATGGGACTGGATGATCTTGAAGGTCCTTTCCAACCCAAACCATTCCATGATTCTGTGGATGGATGGATGGATGGATGGATGGATGGATGGATGGATGGATGGATGGATGGATGGATGGATGTGCAGACAGGAGGATGAACAATCACATGGAAAGACGAGTGGATTTTATACTTTGAAAAGTATAAAATATCAGGAATGATTCCCATTTAGACTCGAAGGTCTCACCGGGCAAATCCCATTAAAAAGGATCCTGTCCCACAGCGTTGGTGCATTCGAAGTGACAACCAGGCCGCCTGGCAGGGTCCAAGCTGCTCCCACAATTTATCCAGGCACTCCCATTCCCACCCAGCAGCCCTAGGGAGCTCTGCCACTGTCCCTAATCCCTGAGTTCAGGTCATGCCCGGGATGCCGCACTCCTGAGTGGGGAGGGTCCACATCACCTCTCCAAGGATACCTGTGGAGCAGGAGAACACCGTGGGGAGTCACTCCAGCTTCTCCTGGAGTCCTCTGGGAGAAGCAGGAATTTTCAAGTGTGATTCATCTGCCTTCCTGCAGACATCAAAGTTCACAGGAGATGAATTGACCCTCCAGCAGGGACTGTTTTTCTCTTTGGAAGCAGAGGCAGCCACGATGAGCACAGAAAATCGGCTTTTGGAGGGATGATTCCCTCCTGGAATCTCCCTTTTTTAAAAGAAGAATCAATCACTGAAAATGCCCATCACTTTCAAAACCCCCCAGGAGAAGAAGCCATTAAATTTCATTGTCACCCCTGTTCACACAAAACTTTCCTCCAGCCTCTGGAAAACTCCGTTCCAGAGGAGATCTTGCCTAGGAGAGGGGTTTTGTCACCTCCCCCTCTCCCACCAGGTGTTCCTGGGGGGAAGAGAAGTGTCCAGGCCCCATGGCAGAGGGATTGCATCCCACATTTTTGCTGGCGTATGACATTTATTGAAGCCCCTACATCCCTTCCTGGATCTGGATCAAAATCCAGCAGCGCCTGAACTCCCATCTCCTGCATCCCAAGATGACAGCATCACCAAAATCCCACCTCTCTCCTCCCTGGAGTGATGCTCGCCCCAACAGAAGACAGGAGATAATCCTCCCCAAATTATTCACGATGGCAGGAGCTGGGAAAAGCAGGTGGGAAGAAACGAGGGAAGGAAAGAAGGGAAAAACACAGACGACAAGCTTGTCACTTGACTTCTTAAGCAAAAGCCACCAAACCGTGCAGTCAGGCGCCGAGTTGGGTTTCTCCCAATTAAATTTAACAAGTGACGCCCCTGAATCTTTCATGAGCATTCAGAAATTTTAGCCCATCTGTCTTCAGGCTCCCGCACGACTCTCGCTCCTGCTCCCGCTTTTAAACGCCCCGAGCCCCCAGCGATCAAGCCCCGCCTGTTTGTCCCGCACCGACGGCACCCGGGGCACTTCAAACCCTGCTCGGGAGGTGGAGGTGGCCGAAAAGGAGCCACCGGCCCGGCGCCACTCGCCCGAAGCTGCCGCGCCGTCCTCGGGGGAGGCATCGCTGCATCCCCCGCTTGCGCGATTGTCACTTTAATTATCTGTCGCCCCGCGTCGCGCCGGCGGGGTCCCCATCCTGAGTCAGGCTTCAGAGTGGCTCCCGGGTCTCGGCGTGTTTTGTGTGCAGCGGCGGCTGCTTTCAATTAAAGCTCCGAGGTACCTGAAAGAGGCTCGTGGCTGCCGGCGGGGGCGAGCGCCGAGACGGGGAGAGGAGAGGAGGGGAGGGAGCGAGCGAGGAAGGGAGGGGGGAGGATGCTGCCGAGTTTACCCGGGGGGCTGCAAGGCTGGAAATGCTGGCGTGGGGTGGTGGAAGCCGGGGGGACCTCACCCCATGGGACAGGGAGAAACACCAGCGTGTTTGATCCCAGGACGTTTTCTCGGGGTGGGAAATGGGTGTTGACGCTCCCGCGGGCTGCCCCATCCCGCTGCTGCAGCAGCAGCGTGATGCCACCAGCACGAGGCTGGCAGATGTGGCCCCAGAGGTTCTTGATCATGAGATTAAGGGACTGGGAGCCGTGGGGAGTCCTCTGGGATTGCAACCGCGGCGTCCTGGCCTCACCTCACCCCTTACGGGTCTGTGAAGTGATCCCAGAATCGCAGAGTGGGCTGGGTTGGAAGGGACCTTAAAGATAATCCAGTTCCAGCTCCCCTGCCGTGGGATGTGGGAGAGGGATAAATGTGGTGCCAGCAGGTGACGGAGCAGGATCCAAACCAGGCAGGTGGAAGTGGCTCCAGGGATTTGGGACACAGCCAGCCGTTATTTGCATCTTCCTGTTGCCCCATGTTGGATTCACATTCTCTGGGACACAAACAGCCTCTGGACCCCTCAGAGCTACCATTCCAATGTTTTCATGAGTGTTTCGGTCAGTTATTGCTGTCCTTGTCACACGTGGAGTGACAGCACCTGGCCATGCCCTGGAGTGCTCCGTGCAGCACTGCAGGCAGGGCAGGGCAGGTCCTTGTCACCAGCAGGCAGCTTCCTAAACATTTTACAATTTAAATTGGATTCACAGCAACACATTCACAGTCTAAATCCACCTTGGTTATTTCTGGATTGTGTTTTTATTGCCAGACTCCAAAACTGGAGCTTTCACTCCTGGTTTTGTTCAGCACAGGAGCTGCTGGACCAGGGGGTGGTTTCTATGCCCGAGCAAAGCAATGCTCATAGGAATGTGGGTCATTTCCCAGGTGGAAGGAGGTGAGCTGGGATCAGCTTTTCCATCAGAGGAGGGGCCTCTGCCAGCTCTGACAAGCTCTGGGTTTGATTAGGAAAAAAATTCCCTCCCAGACTGGGGTGGCTACTGGATTATTTCCAGTTATGAGGCGCCCATACCCAGAGGTGTTGCACCAACATCCCTTTTCCTCTTCCTCCAGCTCTGCACAGCTTTCCAAACCCTCTGGCAAAACCACTGCAGACCCGTCATGTCTCACCTGGGGCCTCACAGTTCATTTCCCTCCACTCCTACAGAGAGCCCATCTTTCCTGCTTGTCCAGAGGAGCCACAAACCTCCTCATCCCAAATTTCCCCCAGCTCCGAGGTTGAATCACCCCCACCTCAATCCAGTCCCCATTCCCAGCCCTCCTCTTCGACACAGGCTCTACATCCTGATCCCTTTAGTGGCGGGATTGCCTGTTGGGAAGCAAATACATAAACGCCTCTGCTGTCCCACGGGGAACGAGGCAATCCTGGCTTCCAGCTCCTGCACAGCTTGGGAAAGGTGGTGCCGGGCCTCGGGAGGACGCAGCCTCACAGGAAACTGCCTGATGTGTTCCAGGGGAATTCCCGAGCCAGGACAATCCTCCTCGGACACCGTTTCCCTTTGTTTGCATCCCGCCCAATCATCCAACTGCTGTTCCTGCCTCTTGTCCTGCCCTGGGGGCTGCCAGGACCCAAAGGCTCGGAAAAATCCCTTCCAGGCAAGCACCCACCTGCAGGGACCTGGGCAGACAGACAGCTGGGAAGGCAGATGGAATAAAGGTCTCCTGTACCTGGAGGGCGGAAATCCCCCTGGGAGAAGGGGGATGATTAGGCTGCACTAACGAGAAGCAAAAGGTAGAGATTTCACAGAGTTTCCTCCACTGGCAGGGAGCTGTTCCCAGAGGATCTCCATGAAAACCCCGCAACAGCCACATTTCCATGCCAGCCACCTCCTGGGGACAGCCCCGCTGGCCCTGCCGGGGATGGAGCAGATGATTTAATGCCTCTTTCAGCATTTCCCAGCTCTCAGTTTCTCCTCCTCAAAGCTGAGCTCGCGTTCAGAGACCAGGCTCTGGCTCCAAGTCCCTTCCCAAGCCAGCAGCACTCGGGGCTCCTTTCTCCGGAGTGATGGAGAAGGCAAAATCCAGCCTTTGAGTAAGGAGAGGGATTAAGAAATTCCCCCAAGCTCAGCTTGTTTTGTGATGCCCCGTGGAGTTTCTTTGTGCTTCCTCTTGCCACCAGCAGTTGCTGCACTGAATATTTCCAAAGATTTCGCGGACACAGCTGTTTCTGAGGATCCAGCCTGATTCCATCCCCATTCTTGGAGTGCCTTGTGGAATAAGCAAGGTCCTGGAGCCCTTTATGCTCTGCTGAGATGAAAAACCAGCTCTGGCTGCACTGGATCTTATGGCTTTGCCCCACAGTTTTGAATTCCTGACCTTCTCATTCCCAGTCCTCATTCCTTCTCGGTCCAGGATAAGGACATGGACACTTCAAGTCCAGACAACTCTTTAATCCAAGAGTTATCTTGCTATCCCTGATGGAAGGAAATCCATGTTCCCCAACCCACATCCCCTTCAGCCCTCTGGAAGAGCCTGTGGGAAGTCACACCAGGGAGGAGAATCCTTAGAATTCCCAATAGGGGGGAAAAAAAAGGCGGGGGGGAGGGGGGGTGTTCAGTCAGAAAATCCTTTGGAGCAAAGGAGAAGAGCCTGAAAGCCTTGGACAACGACCACCAAGGAGTGAAAAACCCCTTCCCATGCTCCTGGTGGTTACTCTCACTGGCACGCCTTGGATCCACAGCCAAGTTTCCTACATCTTGTTGGAGTCTGTATCCAACATGAATTCACATTCCCTTGAACCAGCCCTTCAGGACGTCTCCAGTGACCTCATGGAAGCAGTGGGACACAAAGATGCCCCGAGGGCTCAGGTGTGGTGGGTGAGCCGTGAACTCAGGGTTGTCCTGATGGTCCAGAGAGAGCTCCAAAGGTTTGGTGTTTCTCCCAGTGATGGGCAGGATCTGTTCGGAGGGAGAGTTCCCTGTGGTGGATCCTGTGGATAGAGATGCCATGGGAATGCTGTGACCTTCTGGAGGAGATTTGCAGGGACATCAGAGCTTGGGAATGTCTCCTAGAGGATGACACCGGAGCAGTCACGCCCTTGAGGTCTGTGCTGGAGAAGATTTGGGCTGTGGGAGTTTAAACAGCAGGGAAACACCAGAATTCCTTGGGGAAGAGGAAGAGGAAGAGAAAATGTTGGTAGGGAAGAGAGAAGAGCAGCGTGATGAGGAAAACAAAGGAACGAAATCTTTGAAATCCATTTTTTCCAGACCCTTTCTGGGATCAGTGCCTAGGGCTGAGGCCGCTGCTCTGGCTGCGGCCATCCTGATTATTTCATAAGGCAAAAGCACCTGGAAGGCTCTGGAACGGTGGCTAAAGGGGCTCTGAAGCATTAACACTGATGAGAGCTCGGCCTTAATTAATTCTTTATTATTTTCTCGCAGGCCAGCAGTGGGTTCGGAGCGCCAGCCGAGAGGGAGCTGAGGTCATTCCAGTGCCAAGGAGAATGACGTGCTGGACAAATCCCTGGAGCCATGGCGATGTTCACATGGAGGAAACATCTCCAGCAGTTGGGGAATTGTTTCCTTGCTCCTCCTCCTCCCTCCACCTCTCCGCTGCGGTTGCCAGGAGGGGCTGTTCCTTCCCAATATCCCATCCAACCCTGCCCTCTGGCAGTGGGAAGCCATTCCCTCTTTTCCTTCCACTCCAAGCCTCATCTCCAGCTCTCTTGGAGCCCCTTTAAGTGCTGGAAGGGGCTCTGAGGTCTCCCTGGAGCCTTCCCTTCTCCAGGTGAACACCGCCAGCTCTCCCAGCCTGTCTGGGAAAGAAAGAAAGAAAGCCCTTGGAGCACCTCTGTGGTCCCTTCAAAAATTCCTTTTTGTGGAAGTTTTAGGTGCTCCTAGGAGCCACATGGCTCCTTTTTGGGGCGGAGATGGTTTTAATCCCTGTGCTGCCTCTCCCTGGCACATTGGAGCAGAACCGGACGCTGATCCCGCATCCCCTGTGGCTTTTCCTCGTTCCCACTCCGCCGGTGGAGATCACCCAAACTGGATCCGAACAAAACCAGGAAAAAGAGCAGGAGAGGAGCTGCTGGGTGCTCACTGTGATGTAAAATCGGCCGCGGCTGCGTCGGCAAAACTCATCCCACGAAAAAGGTGCACACCGGGAGAGCAGAGCTGCCCCTGGACGCTGCCCGTGTTCCGGGGGGGAGGGGTCACATCAAGTCCTTTCTGGAGGAAACTGCCAACCTTGACAGGCGACAGCTTTGACCTCCCCTGACAACTGCCCCAATTTACTCAGCTCTTTGCATTATGGATTCTGGCCAGGTTTGCTTTTTTGCTTTTCTTTTCTTTTTTTTTTTTTTTTTTTTTTTTTTTTTTTTTCTCCAAGCGAATTTAGCTCCATTAGAGTGACAACCCAGGTGGCTTTTCGGCCACACACCACTCGTGTCACCGCGAGGTGCAGAGGAGCCTTCAGTATAAAAGGCGGCTGCTTTTAAAACCACCAGTAAAACCACCAAAAAACAAACAAACAAAAACAAACAAACAAAAACAAACAAACAAACAAAAAACCCTCCTCCTCTGTTTTCCTCACAATCCAGGCTAGGGAAGCCTAAAAATTGGATATTTCAGCTGTGGTGGCTAAAGAGGCCTTGGAGGTATATCTCACATAATTTTATTTGTTTATCGGGAGGCGCGCCTTTTTCTTCACTTCCATGGATTTTTTTTTTTTAATTTCCTAGAAATTCTGGTGATGGAAAAAAAAAATAAACATAAATAATAAAAATTAATGGATACAAAATAATATGAAATCTGTTTAAACTGCAACTTCCTTGATGCAGCGCTTAAGAGCTGATCCACTTTTCTGCCTCCTCTGGTGAATTTTTTTGGGAGCAGATCAAAAAGGTCGAGATTGAGTGCTCCCGGTAGCCTTGGGTGCCAAACAAGTCGGGAGAGAAACACACGCCTCCCAAATACTGGAAAAACAGCCAGGCTGTGTTTGAATGTGATGGATTTTTTTTCCTGCTTTTCCATGTCCTCATGGATTCATTCCTTCTCGTTCTGGGGAGTGGTGACAAAACCGTAGGGAATGGGCTTTTCCCTGTGGGCTGGAGGAGCTGCGAGGACTGGGGGACAGGAGTCTGGTGGGGACACGTGGTGGCCAACAGCTCACTGTCGTCCATCCATCATGGAATCATGGAATGATTTAGGTTGGAAAAGCCCTCCAAGATCAAGTCCAGCTGCCCCCCAGCACTGCCAAGGCCACCACTGACCATGTCCCCAAGTGCCACTTCCACGTGGATGTTAAATCCGTCCGGGGGTGGTGACACCACTGCCCTGGGCAGCTCTGCCAAGCCTGGACAATGCTTTCCATGGAGAAATTTTCCCTGATATCCCATCTAGACCTGCCCTGACACTACTTGAAGCCATTTCTTGTTGTCCTGTCCCTTGTTCCCTGGGAGCAGAGCCCAGCCTGGCTCCACCCTCCTTTCCAGGAATTGCAGAGAGGGAAAGTCCCTCCTGAGCCTCCTTTTCTCCAGCTCCAGCTCCCTCAGCCGCTCCTGGTGCTCCAGACTCTCCCCAGATCCATCCCCTTCTCTGGACACCCTCCAACCCCTCGACATCTTTCTTGTCCTGAGGGCCTCAAAACTGGACACAGGATCCTGTAGGATCCTGCAGGATCCTGATACTCCCTGTCTCCGTGCTGGTCACAGCTTTCCAGTGCCATGTTTGAGAACATTCCAAAGCAACATCCAGGAGCCAGAGCGTGTGCTCCAGCATGGGCTCTTCCAAACACCTGCTCTGTGCAGCTGGGACAGCCCTTCATCCCCAATATCCCATGACAGCAGCACACACCCCATCCCACCTTTTATCCCAGATTGTCCTGGTGCCCTAAATCCCACCCACTGTTGCTCCATAGCCAACAGGTCTAATCCTGGCATTCCCAAACACCTCCCTGATGCCCAGATCCTTACATCTCCATCCCTGGAAAGACTTCCGCCCCAAATCCTGCTCCAAAATTCCCCACTCTGTTGGTGCCCTCGAGTCTGTTCCCACCATCCCAGGAGAATTTGCTGTTGGCACCACCAACTTCCCCATTATCCCAGTTTTTAAGTGCTTAAAACTCTTCCCAAAGCCCCAGAATTTCCTGTTGCTCTGGCTTTGCCCATTGGGCTGTGCTGCCTGCAAACCTATCCAAGCATCTTCCAATGTCCAATCCCCATCCCAACCCCATTCCACCCCATTCCACTGGCATTCCAAATTCCCAAAGGCGTGGTAACTCCCCTAGCCATCTCCCAGCAGAGCATCCAGCATTCCAATGGCCACAAAGCCATTTTTTTCAGCCCAAATTCACCCAAACCCATCCCATCTGGCCCTTCTGCCTGAAGGATTTCAGGCTCGCCAGGGATTTTTCCGTGGGGATCTGTGTGGGGGAAAGGGGGATGCGTGTATAATCCCTCTTTGTGGCTTGGGAAGGGTTAAGAGCTTGGAAGCTGGAAGATGCCACCGAAGGAGACCAGTGACCCACTAACAGCCTTTTGCATCCCGAATAATTCCCGGTCTCGGGTTTCTGGTGAATCACAGGGGAAGGGGGAACCGGGGAGAGACTGGGGAAAAAAATGCTGACACTGAGGAAAACCGAAAAATAACAACAAAAAGAACAAAAAAGGAAAAAAAATCAAAGAGAATAAATCAGAGCTGATTACACCGGGACACAAAGGGATCACAAGAGAGAGGGAGAATTCCCCCCCTTCCCTGCACCTTTCCTGCTTCCAACCCCTGTGGAGAACCTGTGTCCATAGGGAAGGGAGCAAAGCGCAAAAACAAGAGGAGCGGGGCCAGCAAGGATTGAGCAAAATCCCTCCCCAGCTCCCGCATCCCGTTTTCCCATCCGCCCCTAACCACGACTGCTGTTAGGATGTCAGGGAAAGGGGGCTGGAGATCCAGGTGATGAAAAATAGGGATGGAAGAACAGGCACATGACCGTCCCTGCATCAAAAGTCCCTTGGAGAACGTAATATGACCCTCAGGATGGGCCATGTCACCGATCCACCCCGCACATCCCAGTTTGCATCCAGGGAAACTGAGGCACTGGGACAATTTGTTCTCCAAGAATGGGAGCAGAGATTCTTAGTGGGAGAAGATTCTCCGCCAGCCTTCCCACTCTTCCCACCGAGGCTAAACACTGCCTTAGGGCAATTCATTATCCTAATTATCCACCCGACAGGCCTCATCCAGCTTCCAGCTTCCGGGTGAGGAATGTGTGATGTCAGGAGTGGCACAGGGGATCCCACGCTTGGAAGGGAGGCTCCCATCCTAATGGGTGTCCCATATTCCGTAACACCTTATTCCCCCCTACGAGCATTGTGGGGAGAGTTTGGGACTGGGATGATGCCGTCTCATCCGGGATGTTTTCCTTGGTGGAAGCAGCATCCAAAAGTGCTCCAAGAGCACCAAGGAGCAGCTGTGTAATGCATGGAAAGGGGTGCCAGGACAGCACCCCCAGGATCAGGGAATTAACAGCACCTCCCCTCTTCCAAGCTCATCCATGGGAGGGGACACAGCTGTCCCCACAGCCCCAAAAGCTCCTGGGGACGAGGCGCATTCCCAGCCGGCAGCGCGGGAGTCACCGGAGCTGATTTCCCAGGGCGCAGGCACAGCTGCGGGCACCGGGAAGCTGCCAAAGTCCAGGAGAAAAAAAAAATCCTGATTAATATCGTCCTCCGGTGGATCCCGCGCTGCAGATGTGCAGCCTGCTGACTCGGCAGCTCCCGGCAAGGAGACATGGAGCCGGGAAAACCGACGGGAGCGAGCATGTGTGCACGGATCCGAGTGCCACAGTGCTCCCGTGGGACAACGTAGCACAGGGGCAAGGCAAGGATGTTGCCCTCCCATCCCATAAATTCCCATAAGGCAAAGAGTTGTTCCTTCCTCTGCTGTTCGCTGGGCACTCACCGTTTTGGGAACAGCATCCCGATCTCGGTTCCCTGTGGAAAGGCCTGGGATAAGCTGACTGTGGGCTCAGGCAGGTGGCAATGAAGCTGCTTAATCAGCTCCTGAGCTGGACACTGTCCTGATAGGCACAAAGCCTTTTATTCCAAGTATTTTGTTTTTGAATTTTATTTTAGGAAAGGCTGAAACTCCTGGCACTCATCCACAATAACCACTGGACAGCTGCGGGATAATCCACACTCGTTACCCGTTCCTAATTAAACTGGAGAGCCTCCTTCCCTGCTGAGGTGACCCATTGGAAATTAATCAGCGGGGAACCAATACCGGAGCAAAAATCAGGGAGAAAGACGTTGCCTTCCCTGATTAGACAGGGAGGAAAAGTCTCCTGGAAAACAGGAATCGACTGCCGTGCACTGGCCCGGCACCTCATCGATCCGTGTGGTCGCATTTAGGAATTCTAATGAGCTTCCAAGGAGGCAAAAGGAAATAATTTGTGTAAGAAAATGGGGTGTTATTTCTAGGAAGAGTTGGTTCAACACCGGCTCAGGAATTTCATCTCCAGGGTGGTCAGGGGCTGCCAGGAGATGAGGTGATGAGGAAGGAAGGTGATGGTCCATGGGCATAGGGCTGAATTCCCAGCTGGAGTTGGGTTTGGGAAGGCTTCATGGAACAGTGCCTGTGGGCTGCTCTGACAGGGAATGGAGGGGCCAAACAGGACACACAACTTTCCCAAAAAGGGAAATGCAAGGAAAAAGCTCCATCTGAGGCTCCATCCTTCTGATCCAGCCACCTCCATCCCATTTCCCGTTCCTCCCACAGTCCACCTGCCTCCCATTGCTCATCCCTCCAACCCAAACTCCTCAATCCCATTGCATACAACCACTTCTATCCATGCATCCATGCATGCATGCATGCATGCATGCATGCATCCATCCATCCATCCATCCATCCCAGAAGAACCAAACCCAGCCCTTTGCCCATCCCTCTAACTCAGCCACATCCATCCCTCCCAAAGCCCATCCTTCCCATCCAAACTTCTCCATCCCAAAGCCCATCCTTCCCATCCAAACTTCTCCATCCCAAAGCCCATCCTTCCCATCCAACCATCTCCATCCCAAAGCCCATCCTTCCCATCCAACCATCTCCATCCCAAAGCCCATCCTTCCCATCCAACCATCTCCATCCCAAAGCCCATCCCTCCTCTCCAACCATCTCCATCCCAAAGCCCATCCCTCCCATCCAACCATCTCCATCCCAAAGCCCATCCTTCCCATCCAAACTTCTCCATCCCAAAGCCCATCCCTCCCATCCAACCATCTCCATCCCAAAGCCCATCCCTCCCATACAAACATCTCCATCCCAAAGCTCATCCTTCCCATCCAACCATCTCCATCCCAAAGCCCATTTCTCCTTGTGATTCCCAAAGGGCCCAGCCCACGCAGTGGCCACCAGGTGTCCCCTCCCAGTCCCACACCCCCCCCGTCACACGGCACAGGAGAGGAGCACCAGCGGGAATGTGGTGCCAGATGTGTCCAGCTGTTGCACAACTGGGTTTTACATCTTTAACCACTGCCCCAGACTTTGCCGGCTGAGCGTTGATGACGAGAGGGTAGGAAGCCAGAGCGGCGTTTCCGTAGCCTCCCCAGGACCTCCACACCTGTCTTCCAGCACGGATGGCTCCATGAATATTTCATCCCTGACCTTGTGGCTTTGGCAGCTTTTGCTTGGTTTTCATTGCAGTTTTTTTTCCCTCCTCCTCTGCTGTCTGTCCGATGCTTCCTCATCTTGCGCTAAGGACCAATCCCAGGAGACCCTGGCGACCCCCACGTTGCTTCCTGAAATATTTACGGAGCAGGAAGGAACCTCTGACCAGGGAGGCAACTTTGTGGTGGCAGCATGAGCACAGCCCCTGCAGATGGAGTGGTGGAGGATCTTTCCCTCCTCTCCTTCCCCAGCCTATCCCAGAAGAGGGAACATGAGGAGCCGTCTCCAGCAAGAACATTTTTAGGGATAACGCTAAATGAGCTCCTAAATGCAATTAAAAATGAGCTCCTGAGCATCTCCTCTGTGCCCTTGGAGTGAGACAAGAGGAGGGAAGAAATAGGCAGCAGAGCCCTTTATTTTAGGGACTATGGATAACCAGAAAGGAAAAGTATTTTAATTTTGGTTAATTCCCTCTTTTTCCCAGTGGCAGTGCTGTCCCTCCGTTGAGGCAGATCCTCAGCGGTCACCACACTCTCCAGGGATGTAAGACCTCGTTCAGGTCACCTGGGGCCTTTTTCCTCTCTGTGGTCGTGGCTTGTGTCTCCTCTCCTGAATTCCACAATTTCTGGTGTGCTCTGGAGCTGCTGTGGATCATCACCTTCCCCAGTATGAGCCAAGCCCAGCCTGGGTCCTTCTCTTCGCACTATTCCAGGATTTCTTGCAGGGAAGCAGGGGAAGGAGCAAAACTCTCCCCATTCCTTTTCCAGAGCAAGCAGAGGAGGCAAATCCCAACTCCACGACTTCCCACCCTCTGGGCAGCTGGAGAACATCGACCCACCTGGGCAACACGGCCCTTCCTTAAAACTTAATCAGCAGCCAATTAATTTTTCACGAGGACAAACAGGCCAGGTAGACGAGTCCATCTTTTATTCACGAGCAGCAGGGGAGGGAGGGCTGTGGGCAGAGAGGTGCAGGCTCAGTCAGGTCTTGGATGTCTCCCGGAGAAATTCTTATGGCCAAGAACTCCACGGCACCGGCTCCAGGGATTGGGCAGCAGGAAAACCCCAAGTAAATAGCTTGGAGTGAGATGATCCCAGGGCTGGGGTGCACTGGAAAAACTCCTGCCAGCTCGGGATGAAACCCAACCCAAAGCTTCAAATTTGGGCTAAAGCTGAGCCTAAAATTTGCCTGTATTTTCATGGGGATAGGTTTTGGACCATTTTTAGGCTTGCTGGGGAACGTGGTCACAGACGCTCCCGGCGCTGTCCCCACTCCACTGTTCATGTCCACATCAAGGGAGCCCATGGGGTTTGATACTTTTTTGGAAGACCATCCCTTAAATCCAAACCCTGCTCTGAGTCAAGCAAGATGGACCAACTCTTACCAGGACCGTATCCTGACCTTCCTGTGAAGCAAAAAAACCCTCCCATGTCCAGCCTTGGAGCAGCCCCTAAACCCCATTTCCAGCCCATCCCCCAAACCCATTTTGCATCCAAAGTCCAGGCAGGGCAGGAATCACGTGCTGCTCCTACCTGGCTCCGTTTACATGTAACAGCCATGAATCCCTCTGTAATAACGAGTTTAATTAAACACAGCCTGGCCACAAAGCCTGGCCTGACATTTAACTGGCACCTGAGAAGATGCTAACGAGAAAGACGTTAATTATCCAGCTTATTAGATGTCCGCATTATTAACATAACCCTGACGGAATTAACTTGATACAAACTATCCCACAAATATTAATTGCCTCAAACTTCCTCGTAACTCGGAGGTATTAATAAGGCAGTAATTATGTATGGATTGGAGAGCTGGAAGTTAATGACGTGGCAATTTGATTTGTCTCGGAGAAACGCGATAAACCCAAGGAAGTGTTCTCCGAACAATCAATGGATATTTAATTAACGGACAGGACCTGTCGGCGTAAATCGGAATTAAACGCCCGCGACGTCTCGTTCCGAGCGTTATGACAAAGGTTCCCAAGATGTGCCGGCGTGGAAGGGGTCTCTCCCGTGCTGATGCTGCTGGTGACAGCATCTCCCATCTCCGCTCCATCCAATGCATGAGGTCATGGATGCGTTCCTCATGAAATCGTGGAATGGCTTGGGTTGGAATGGACCTTAAAGACCATCTCGTTCCAACCACACTGCCACGGGCAGGGGTGCCTTCCACTAGACCAGGTTGCCCCAGTCTGGTCCAACCTGGCTTTGGACACTTCCTGGGATGGGGAACCCACAGCCTCTCTGGGAAACATCTTCTCATTCTTCCCTGGTCCAAGGAATCCTTGGGCTGCACAGAGTTGATGAGAGAGGAGCACTCCCATCCCCCTCTGCTGTTTATCCTGACTCCCACCTCTATCCCAAGCCCAGATGAACAAACACATCCCCACCAGGTGCCCTTCAGCAACGGTCACTTGGGAAAAGGGTTAAAGTCTCAAAGATCTGAGGTTCCCCACTGCCAGAGGGCAGGGTTAGGTGGAATATGGGGAAGAATTCCTTCCCTGGGAGGGTGGTGGGGGCCCTGGCACAGGTTGCCCAGAAAAGCTGCGGCTGCCCCTGGATCCCTGGAAGTGTCCGAGACCAGGTTGGACAGGGCTTGGAGCAACCTGGGAGCAACAGTAGAAAGTGTCCCCGCCCATGGCAGGAGGTTGGAACTGGATGATCTTTAAGTTCCCCCCCAACCCAAACCATTCCATGATCCTATGCCCATGTGGATTCTTTTGGATCCACACACCACAGCCAAAGTGAAAACTCCAAATAGATCTCCATCCATCCCTCAAACCTGTCCTGATGCCAGCAGGTTTTTCCTCCCCTCCAGCTGATGGAAGTGGCTGTCCTCTCTCTCCTGCTGTGTTGCACCTTCACCGGGATGGGCTTCACACCTCTGGAAGTGGGCCCTAACTCCGTGGTGAGGAAGATGATGGTCCAGTACCACCACTTCCATAAATTTCAACTCCTCCAGCAACCAGACTGGCAGGATGAGCCCCACAGGAGCAGGGAATGAGCCGGTACTTTGGCACAGCCCTCCCAGAAGGGGCTGGCAGCACATTCCCTTTGCATTCCCAGCCTCCTTCACCCTCTCTTCCAACCTCTCTTCCCTTCCCTTTATGTAAATGGAAAATAACAATTAGTTTATTTTTGCTTGTGCAAATTACAGCTCCCAGGGAGCCGCCAGCTGCCAGGGCTGTGCCGGAGCCGCGCTCCAGCCTCGGCCTCTTCCATGAATAAATAACCTGGTGGGGGTGGGAAGATGCTCCCTCTGCTTTCCCTCCACTCTCATCCATGGAAAGGAAGGATTGGAGTGGGATGAAAACCCAAGGAACCTTTGGGTTTTATGGAGTGGGTAATTAAACACTGAGCTGATGATTTAATTGGGAACTTGGCAAGGAGGGAAACGGAGTTGTGGGGATGGAGAGGGGAACAAGGGCATTCCCAGGCATTGGGAATGGTGACTCCAAGGAAAGCTGCACTTCCCAGACAGATGAGATAGCAGAGGGCATTGGCTTGCAGGATCTGATCACCTCTGGATTTGAGAACTGACGCTGTCCTGGAATGTTTCCCACTTGGCAGTGGAGCTGTTTTCCCTGCACACACGTGGATGTGCATCCTGCATCCCACAGCTTGCATCCCATATCCCACCTACTTTATCCCAGCACTTGCACAGACACAGGCAGCTAATGGGTATGAGTTGGAATTGCTGGGATTTGCTGGTGTTGCATCCTTGATGGAATTTATCCGGTCAGGGAAGGGTGGGCTGGGCAGTGCCAGGCTCCTTCTTGATCCTCATGATCCAGAGCTTCCCTTTCCTCCTGGATCAAGGAGCAGTGACAACCAGCACACAGCCTGCTGCAGGGAGCATCCCATATCCCACATTCCATATCCCATCTCCTATGCCCCACATCCTGTATCCCAATTCTCATATCCTATTTGTCATGTCCTTTACCCTGCATCTTGCATCCCACATCCAGTATTCTCCATCCTTGCATCCTGTACCCTATATCCCACCATCTGCATCTCACACCTAATGTCCTGTATCCTTGCATCCTGCATCCCATATCCTTCATCCCAATACCTGCATCCCATTACCACATCCCACATCCAATGTCCTGTATCCTCACACCTGAAATCCCACATCCTAAATCCTGCATCCTGCTTCCCCCATCCCACCTCTTGCACCCCATATCCTGAATCCCACTACCTCCATCCCACATTCAATGTCCTGTATCCCTGCATCCCCTATCCCACATCCATATCCTGCATCCTGCTACCTTCGGCCCACATCTGCTGTCCTGTACCTGTGCATCCTGCCTTCTGTATCCCGCATCTCTCCTACTGCATCCCACACCCATACTCTGGATCCGACTACCTGCATCCCAATTCCCACAGCAGCAGCAGCAGCAGCACCCCTGGGTGATGCAAACCCACCCAAACCCAAGGAATTCAGGATAAAATCCCAGCTGTGGTCCTGTACGTGTTATGCAGGGGGGGCTTCCATGTCCTGGATTTCGGGAAGGACTTCATTTGCTGCTGAGTTTAGGGATGAAAACAGTGGAACTGGGATGCTCTGGATGAGGGAAGGCAGAGAGCTGGAAAAAATTTCAGCCTCCAGGATGAGCTGCGCAGTGCCAAAGCCACGATCCCATGGCAGAGCTCTGTTCTACCAGGGTGACAAACGGAGATAAATTTATTTTATATAAATATATTTCATACAACACGGGCAGGGCAGTGTTCGTGTCCCAGGGATGCGGGAATATTGAGGAGGTGGCCAGGCACAGAGCATGGAGAAGATGGAATGTACAAAAATCCAGCTCCAGCTGAGCCAGAATATAAAGATCCACTCGAGCCAAAAAATTCCAGCTCCAAACAGAGCCCAGGCTCTGCTCGCAGTGTCTCAGCCCCGAGCTCGGAGCCAAATCCAAGATTCTCTTTTGTCCAGGATTAATTTGGCTGAGATTCAAATTAATTCCTGCTTTTTGAGTGAACATTACCCCAAATTCCCCCATGCCCAGCAGCCCAACCTGCTTCAACCCCAGGACTGAACTCCAGGACTGGAGTCCGCACCTTACGGAGACGTCAGGATTTGTGGAGATGTCGGGATGCGTGCAGAACACCAGGAGCAGTTTTGGGACAAACCTGTGGGGTGGGAGCATCAATAACTGAGGAGGACGGAGCGAGGGACACTTTGGAGATGCCGCATTGATCGTCTTCTGGTGGTTTTCCACCCGTTTCCAGCGATCCCCGTAATTCCTGCTTGGAGCCGGCACTGCACCACTTCAAGGGGACTTCGCCAGGGGCTGTGACCGATCCCGACCATCCACGGATAAGGTGCTCCAGGGAGCTGCTGTGTCTGGGGGCAAGCATCCCCCAAAATCACCCCTCTGCCCCGTGGAAAACCCACGGGCTGGGAAGCTGGAGGAATTCCAGCCATTTCCCGGCTCGGCGATGCCCACGGGGCCTTCAATGGGCGAGGGAAGCTCGGAAATGGGGTAAAGGAGCTCTGCAGGAGGGGGACACGAAGAGGACCCCCAGGGCTTGTCCCCATGTCCCCATCCCAAGTGCCAGGCAGCCCCTGGAGCACCCTTTTGGATTGGGCTGCCGTTTTCACCCCTGGAAAAGGCTGAGGATGGAGATGAGGATGCAGGAGACGCCCGGGATAAGCGGAGGGACTGCAGACCCTCTCCCGGGAGGGAGGGAGGGAGGGAGGGCGCGGCGTCCTGAGGTCCTGCTGCAACCCCAGGTGCAGACCCCAAAAAGCAGCAGGAGGATGGAGAAGGAGGCTCCAGCCGCGCTCAGGGATCAGGAGAAAGGAGGGGAAAGGCTCTGAAACCAGGTCAGCGCGGCCCCAGCCGCGCCCCGCGTCCTCCTGCCGCA
>WAAG01048123.1:0-22442 GCA_013390105.1 Tichodroma muraria | reverse complement strand
AAAAGCCCCAAAAACAAACCAACCCGCCCCGCTCCTCCGCGCAGGATCGGTCCCGCTTTCGCTCCAACGATTGCACGAATTCTTAATCCTCTTTTTTTCCCTCTTGTTTCCGCAACAAATAATGTGCATTTTGTTGCCGTCTGTGTTTTTGTTCTCTCCAAACATCGAGGTTAAAATAAGATTTTTCCGTTTCCCGAGGGTTAATAAATAAATCTGGTGCATAGTGAGATAGCAGCCAACCGTTTGCAGTCCATATATTACTATATTGCCTCTCAGGTCACCCTAAAATTGTTACCTCTCCCCCTCCCTCCCCTCCCCACTATTTTTAAGAGCATAGATAATTTTAAATCTCTATAAAACAGTATTATTTCACCCAATCGATTCCTGTATATAGTGCATTCGGCTTCTTCCCAACATCATTAAATTAACTCGGATATTATTTGCATGCTATTACATACAAACTTTTAAGACTCGTGTATTTTTTTTCTCTTTTCTAAAGGATTTTAGGGTTTTTTTTTTGTTGGTTTTTCTTTTTTTGTTCGTTTTCTTTTTCTCGTTAAATCACCAAGCAAAATATAGGCTCGAGGNTTTTGTGGTTTTTTTTTTTTTTTTTTTTTTTTTTAAATATAAGCGGCGGGTTTGCTCTCTCCGCATGAGGGGAGGGAAAAAAAAAACAAAAACAAAAACAACCAAAAAAGGGGATCCCACCCCATCCCACCAGCCCGGCTCACATGAAGAAGTCAGCGGTGGCTTTCGGGGCGGCGGATGGGGAGGGCTCCCTCGGGAAGCCCCGGCCGGCCAACTTCTCATATTTTTCTTTGTACAGATCCCTTTCCTTGGCCAAGCGGGTCACCTCCTGCTTGAGCTGCTCCACCTGGCTCTGCAGCTGGCATTTCTCGTTCTCCAAGATGTGCCGTTGCTGGACCCGCTTGTAGCGGCAGGATTGAGCGTAGCCCCGGTTCTTCAAGGTCCTCCTCTTCTGCTTGAGGCGGATCACCTCCTCCTTGCTGAAGCCCCGCAGCTGCCGGTTCAGCTCCCGCACGGACATACTCACCAGCTGATCGTCGGAGAAGCGGTCCTCCAGGCGTAGGTGGTGATGATGATGATGGTGATGGCCGGGATGGTGATGGGCGGCCGGCGGCAGCTCCTCACCCCCGAAGGGCTGAGGTCNTTGGCGGGGGGGGAGGGGGGGGGTGGGCGGAGGGGCGGGGCAGGGCGCAGCGCTGCCAGGTCCCCCCCGGCCGATCCGTGGGGATCCCTCGAAGAACAAAAACTCCAATGGAGGGGAAAACCCCGCAGGGAAAGGTGGGGAGAAGCCACCTGGATGGCGCCGATGCTCCCGGGAAGGGGGGCGGGTGGCCGTACACGTCCCGCATGCAGGGCTGCCCCCCACTCCCCCACCCCGGGACCCCNTTGTAGCGGCAGGATTGAGCGTAGCCCCGGTTCTTCAAGGTCCTCCTCTTCTGCTTGAGGCGGATCACCTCCTCCTTGCTGAAGCCCCGCAGCTGCCGGTTCAGCTCCCGCACGGACATACTCACCAGCTGATCGTCGGAGAAGCGGTCCTCCAGGCGTAGGTGGTGATGATGATGATGGTGATGGCCGGGATGGTGATGGGCGGCCGGCGGCAGCTCCTCACCCCCGAAGGGCTGAGGTCGGAAGGGCTCGTAACCTTGGTGGTGGTGATGATGATGGTGAGGGGCACCGATCAACGCCTCCACCGCGTCCTCCGGCGTCAGGTTGAGAGCTTCGGGGTTGAGGTGATGCTGGTAACCCGACATCCAGTACAGCTCCTCCAGCTGCTGTTTGGAGCCCAGGGAAGCGGCGGTGGTAGCCGGGGGGCCGGGGGCCGGTTGCCCACCGGGGCTGGGAGCGCAGAAGCTGGGCGAGGAAGGCACGGAGGAGCAGGGCGTGCTGAGCGGGGTGGACGACAGGGAGCCGGCGGGCAGACGGTGGCACAGCCGCTCCGCCTCCGCCGGCTCCTTCTTCACCTCAAACTTCATCAGGTCGAAATCGTTCACGTACTCGATGGCGAGGGGGCTCGTGGGCAGCTCCGCACTCATGGCCAGCTCCGAGGCCATCTCAGTCCATGGAGGGACCGAGGGTCCCGCGGGCTCCGGGAGCCTCCTCCGAGCGGGATCCGGCGCAAGCGGCTGCCCAGACCGGGCTCCGGGACCCTCCGATGGGGCTTTGCCGTGGGGTTCAGCGGGGCGCCGGGACCTTCGGACGGGGGTCTGCTGCGGGCTCCGGGACCCTCCGGCGGGGCTCCGCTGCGGGGCTCAGCCGGGCTCCGGGAACTCCCGACGGGACTTCGCGCTGGGATTCAGCCGGGCTGCGGGACTTTCTGACGGAGCTCTGCGGCGGCGTTCAGCGGGGCTCCGGGACGCTGCGACCGGGATCCGCTGCGGGGCTCAGCGGGGCTCCGGGACGCTCCGATGGGACTTTGCGGGGAGGTGCAGCAGCGTCCGAGACGGGGCTCTGCTGCGGGGCTCCGCCTGGCTCCGGGACCCTCCGCCGGGGCTCTGCTGCGGGGCTCCGCCGGGCTCCGGTGCTCGCCTCCGACGGGACTTTGCGGTGCGGTTCAGCCGGGCTCCGGCACGGGGCTCCGGGACCCCCAGCCGGGGCTCCGCTGCGGGCTGCGGGGCAGCCACCTCTCTCCGTCGGGATAGGCTCCGCTCCGCAGCCGGGCTCCGCTGCTGGGCTCCGGGACGCTCCTCCGGCCGCCACGGCTCTGCGCTCGGGCCGGGCGGGCTCCGCCGCTGCCTGCGGCCGCTTCCCAATGGCGAGGAGCGGGCAGAGCCCTGCCCGCCCCTTCCTGCCTCCCCTGGCACCTGCCCCGGCCCCACCTCCCCGGGCTCCGAGCCTTCTCCTGCCGCCTTCTCCCGCCGCCTCCTCCCGCCGGGACTCGGCGCCCTGGGGGCGGGGGCCGCTCCCCTGCCCGCCCCTACCCGCGACCGGCGCCGCCGCCGCCGGGAGCTCAATGGAACTCGCCGCCTTTTATACGGGGAAAGCGAGGCACGGCCCCTCCCACTGAGGCGGGGCCAAGCTCTTCCAGCCTATCAGCACCCCTTCGGCCCGCTTGGATTTGCATATCCCCACGGCAACGCCCCAGGGCAGCTGTCAATCTCCGGAGTGGGGGTAACGCTCCGGGTACCCCCCGGAGCCTCTCGGCTCCCGCATCCCAGCGTGGGGCTTCACCTCCCACCCTCGGCCCTGAACTGAGCGTGGAGTGGCGAGGAGCATCCTAGAAATCCCAGTTTCCTATTGCTCCCAAAATGGGAAATATCCAAAAAGGAGTTATTGAGCCTAAATCGGGTTTGGTGCCACCTCGCTGAGGGACCACAGCATCGGAATGCAGCCCCTTCCCCACCTCAGGAACAGCCCGGGATCCTTCCCGGAGCACTTCCATCCTTGCAGAAAGTCAAATAAACATATTTTGGGGGATTTTTCGGGATTTTCCATAAACTGTCGGAGGTCAGGGAGCAGCCACGTGCACCTCCGTGCTCCAGGGCTGCCTCTGGTTTGGGAGGCGGCATCATCGCACCTAGCACAGGTGGCACCTACACCTGACACAGGAACGGGAGTGTCACCGGATGGAGGACCAGGATTGCCCTCCCAGCGCCGGGAAAAGGTGTCACTGGCACCCAGAGGCAGCTGGTCAGGGAGGGGTTTGGGATGCTCATGCCACCCCTGGATGAGGCCCTGGCTGGGATGTGGCCGTGCTGCTCCATCTGCAACCTCTTGGCTGCTGCAGCCTTGGGAGGAACAGGACCGGGAAACTGAGGCACGGGGCAGTCGCCATGGGGTGGTTCCACCTAATCCCAAGGGATGAGCAGCTTCGCCCCACAGAGGCTGGCAGCACGCACCCACTCATCCCCTCGGGGTCCAGGATTGTCTCTGTCACCCACAGGATGCATCCTGGGTCCCACTGTATCCCAACCCGGCTGCATCCCACCCTACAGCATCCCACAGGCAGCTCCTCGGGAGGTGGGATGCGGGGGGTGGCATTCCCCTCATCCAGCCAATGGCTGCTTGGGGACTTGGGGACAGGGGACACTGCTCTCCATGGCTGCTAACTGACCCTTTCGACGTAGGGTCAAATTAATGCAAAAAAGGTGTTTTTTTGAGGATGAAAGCCTTTGTCCCGCTGCGACTCCAGCAATTAAAATCCCACATTACTGCTTTTGGTGGATCCGGCCTCTAGGGAGTGTCCATTTTTCTGCTGCTAATTGAGACAGGGCGGGGGCGGGGGGGGCATTTATACCCCTTGGGAAGGCTCATGGATGCAGGCAAAGCCCTAAACACGACTCCCATTCCCCGGTGATCCCGGATGTTGTCCCATATTGGACACAGATATCCCATTTTGGAGACCCCAAACCTGGGCACGACTCGAGGGAGGGGGCAAAGAAGTGGACAACAAAAAAAACCTTTCTGTGGAGCGGTTTTAACCCTTTTTGCTTCATTGTGTCACCCTAAATCCATCACCACCCCCTCCTGTGTCGCGGGATACCGGGATCCCGCCCTGGGAAAAGACGGGGTGCCACCTCCCTCCCCCTGGCACCGCCTTCCTCCCCGGAGCTGCTCCACCTTGGGGGCACCCGGCCCCCACCAGCAGCTGCCACCCGCTCTGGGACAGGAGCCACCAAGGGATTAGGACCGGGCCGGGATCCAACGGGGCGTGGCTCCCCAGCGACACCCCCGGGGGTATTTTTAGGAAATGCCCATGGCATGTCCCCAACCCTCCCCGCCGCGCCGGGCCCGTCAGCTAAGTTTACTCACAGGCGGTCAAGTGACATAACCAGGTTGGTGGCCTCGGGATGGCGGCGGGATGGCGTCACCTTTCACTTTTAGAGCTCGTGCGCCCCATCACCCCTCGGAGCAGGGCCGGGTGCCCACCTGGGGCTGCCTCAGTTTCCCCTGGATGGCGCACGGCTCCCAGTTGGGGTGTTTGGTGGCTTGGGGACAGTGACCTCTCCTCGCCATGGGAGGGTGGTGTCCACCACGATGCACCCCATAGAGAGAGAGGGTGGGACCGTCTTGGCGATGCTCCACCAGCATCTGCCCCACAACCCAGTGCTGCCGCAGGGTCANTGGGGGAAATCATATGGAGAGGCTGAGGAGGAGAAGGTGGAGAAGGAGGAGGGCAGGGAACAGCCATCCAGCCCGATGACAGGCAGAAAACTGATCCCGGCGGGTGACGTTCAGCCGGCACCTGCTTCCCCGGCAGGGGACCAAGAGCGGTGCCAGCAGCACCCGCCGCAGGAAGGATTTTCCGGGAAATGTTTATAGAGCCCTCCAGAAACTCCACCCTGTGCCAACCTCCCGGTCGCGGCACCCCCAGGGAATGTCCTTGCCGGGTCCCCGAGCCCAAAAGCGCACTCCGGCTTCACAGCGAGGATGGGTAAATCCCACCGGAGCCCATTGCCGAGGAACTGAGGATGTTGGAGACAGAGGGAGAAACCCACTGGAGCTCAGTGACACCTCTCCAGGGGACTCGTTTATCCCTGCTTGGAAATTAATCACCCCCAAGCAGAGCTTTAACGACAGCCGGGTGGAAATTCCAATCCTCCCCGGGAAGGGAGAGCCACGGCTCGGAGTGGAGCTGCTCATTGCCTCGTTTAATTAGTGCAGCACAAGGATTATCCTCGTTAGGGATCCACGGAAAACCAAAGCTCCCGGCCACCACTGGCCATCCCTGAGGATTCACAACAGGACCGTCTCCTCCAGGGTGGTTTTTAGGGAATTTAGTTGAGGGTTTTTTTTGGGGGGGTTTTTTTTAGGAAACCACCACGTGAAGAAACATTGTTTCTGGATGAAAAGTTTTAGTAATTAAAAAAACCCAAGGATTTAGGGATCAGAGTGACTCTTCCAGTGGATTTGGATGGATATTTGACGGGATGTTCATGCACTGCTGAAAAAAGAGGAAAGCCACAGGGAGGCTCCTCCATCCCAGGGGAGGAAACTCTTTTATTTACATATCAAAACACAGGAGTTAACAAAAGACATTTTCATATCAACAAAACCCACGACGTTTTTATTAAAAATCAACTCGTTGGACACATCCTGGGGGCACAAGTGACATCCCAGGGTGGGGATCTGCTGGTCCTCCAGCCCCTGGGGGATGTTGTGGATTTGGGATGGTGACAAAACTCCTCCATGGGGGTCACTTGGGGAAGGGAACACCCTTGTGGGAACCTGTTTGGGGGGCGAAGCCACCACCCACTGGCATTTCCCACCCCACCTCTGATCACACCTGGATACTGCATCCCCAGGGAGCCCCAGTTCTTCCTAAGTCCCCCCGATGCCTTTTCCCCACAGGATTTTGGCTGTGGATGAGCAAATCCCACAAATCACCTCTGTGTGGGGGAACAGCACCTGCCACCCCAAAATCCCTTGGAAATTGTACCTATGGATGCAAACCCCCATTGTTCCAGTGGCATAATGCTCTCCCTTCGCTCTGCTCCTGCTTGGATTTGGAGAGTCCCAAAAAACCCCAAACCTTGGAGAGTTGGTTTGGTTTCCCAAACCCCCAGTGGGATAAGGAGAGGTGGGGGTTGGGTCATGGGAGACCCCAAAATGCAGAGTGTGATCTCAGCACCACTCCCAACACATTCCCACGAGGAATGCTCTCAGCTCCAGGAAATCTCCTCCCAAAAGCAAAAGGGGATGGAGCGGGACGGGCTCTTGGAATGGTGGGATCAGGGCTGTGGGGGTTTTACACCCATTACATCCCATCACGGCGACTTGTCCGCAGTACATCCCGACCTGGATTTGGGAATGTCACCTGATGGCATTAAGCCACCTCAGGTCCCCCCATCACCTTGTGGCCGGGACAGCACCGGGGGGTGGATGGGGATGGGAAGCTTTTCCCAGCCCCACAAGCATCCAAGGAGGTGGCAGGACTTGCCTTCAACAAACCAGCTGAAAAAATGATTTATTGGTCAATTCAGAGATTCCAAACAAAGACGCTTCCCTGCGGGAACGAGCAGTGCATTCCCACGCCGCCACACGGCTCCCGTGCCCAAATGACATCCTGGAAAAGCAAGAGGAGGAGGGGGGTGCCATGCCTGGACATGGCATCCTGAGGTAGGTGCCAGGTCGTTCCCTGGCTCTCCGGTTCCTGAGCTGGTCGGCTGCCACAGGATTGGGATGGAATCACAGCCGGGGCTTGATCTGCAGCCGTTTCCCTGGAGGGAGGGAAGGGAATGGTGATGGTGGGAAGGGGGGGGAACACAGCTGGATGTTCCCAGGTTTCTCCTTGCCTGGTCACGGGAGGGCGTTAAAGCACTGGGAAATCGGGAATGTGGGTGGTTCTCCACCCTGGCAGCACCCACTGGACTCACCTCTGCCACCCACAAGGGAGTTCTCAGAATCCTGCAGGGATGCCCCTGGCAAAATCCTCCTCCTTTTGGTGTTGCCTGGGAAGGAAAGGAAGAAGAGAGGAGAAAGTCATTTAGGTTGGCTTGCGTCATCTTGGGAATCCCTTGGAATGCAGGCGTGTCCTAAGTTCTTCTTCTGCTTCACATCCCCCTTGGCCACGTCAAGGATGGAGGTGGCTCATTCCCCAAATCCCTGAGTATCCTCAGCTCCCTACAAGTGGCACTCAGAGGTCGCTTCCCACCACGGAGCAGCGAATCCGCTACAAAATTCCCGAGCTATGGGGAAAAAGAGGATTGAAAAGGATCCAAACCTTCCCACTGGTGAACATCAGGACCTGCTTTGGTGCTGGGATGGAGCCGGAAAAGAGCTGAGCCCCAGCAATCATCCCCCCCAGGCATTCCCAGCATCCCTTCAGGATGTTCCAGGTGAGACCAGCAAGCAGGTCTTCTGCTTGCTGGAACACGGTGCTTCCTCCAAAGAGGGTTCTGGATGCTCATGTAGAGCCAAAACACCGTGAGGTGCCTCTGAGGTGACCTCCTTGTAGGACAAGTCCAGCATCATCCCACGGACCAAGGTGGACAGAACGAAATCCTTCCCCATTGCAACCACAACACCGGGAGTACCTTTCTGCAGGATCTCCTGTTTTCCCTCTCCAAAGGGTTTGGAGAGGTGTTTATGGGGTTCCACGTACCAGAGTGATGGGTGGGAAGGGAAGTGGTGGCCACTTGGCCACCAAGATGAATGAGGATGGAAAAAAATGGAAGCTTCCCAGGAAAAAAGGGACCTACAGGTTCAGCGGGAAAAGTTTCCCTTCACTCGGGATTAATGGAGGTGGAGAAGGTCATGGAGAAGACGGAGGGAATCCAGCCCAAACCCCCTCCAGATGTTCTGCTTTCCGTGTTCCCACAAAATTCTGCATGGCAATTCCAGAACGATGAGCCCAACGTGGAGGTGGGACCAAGGACACCTTCGAGCAGCCTTGAGAGCCCAAAGGAGAAAGTTTTTGGAGCAGGGGAGGCAGGACAGGTGAGGACCCAGCATTGGGGAGTCTCCAAGAGTTTTCCTTCGCTTCCCAACTTGGATAAACAAACTTGCTGGGAGTCGAAGCTGCGCTGGCAGTGATTCATCGCTCCGGAGTTAATTTATGGAAAATAAAGAGGGCTCATTTAGCACCTTTCCACCCTTAATATAACTCCCATACATCAGCGGGATGCACAGCAGACACGGCGGATCCGGATATTCCTCACCGGCAACGCAGCCGAATCCGGCTTTTGGGAACGGTGACACAGAGCGAAACACCCTTGGCGTCCCCACCCTCCCAGTTTTTCCCTTTGGCATCCAGCCAGGTGGTTTTTCCAGCCTGGGATCTGTGAATCCCAGCCTGGTTGCTGGAATGAGGATCCGGAGCTGCTGGTTGTCACCTCAAGGGGTCAAAATTGGCATCTCCACATTCCTGCCCCATGGCGTGAGATCAACAGGAATGGTGGAACGGCTCAATTCCCTCTGGATGAGCCAGGGAAAACTTCCTTAGCTGATATCCGTGAGGCAGCTCAAAGCCGGCGTGATTACAGAAGTAGCAATGTGGATTTATTTTTTTTTTTAGGAGAAAAAGAAAAAAGGTGATTTTTAAATCGACCGCAATTAAGTTAACTTTGGTACAGAGCACACGGAGCCAAGATACTTCCAGAGCACCCATGCTTGAATTCCAACAGATTCCTCAAAAAAAATCAAGGGCGGGAATGAGAAAATAAACCCAAAATAAGTCGTGAGAGGGCAAAACTGGTTCAGTTTCTCCCCTTGGATGGAAGGAGATGGAGGAAGGATGGCGCAGCCACGGGGTGAACACCGCATCCCAAAAAAACCCCCAGGAGGGAAAACCCGGACCAAACAGGGGCGTCACTCCACCCAACCCTGGCAAAGGAAAAGATATTTTTCCAGTTTTGTGCTTGGGAGATCCTGCAAATGGCGTGATCAATCTTGGGTCGCATCCCCAGCTCCTTCACTCTCTCCCCCCGCCGCCTTTCCCGGCATTCCGCGAGCGGCGCAATCCATCTTCCAAGGAACCAGGTATATAATTTCTAGTTAGCGAAAGCAACCCCTTTTTCATTCCCATGATTGAACAGCTTCCAAAGGAGAAGAACCGAGGCTGGATCACGAGTTTTCCATCGAAACCCAGGCGGTTTTCGCTGAGCTTGTCAGGCTCGTCGGAGAATTAGGACTTCCAGCGCTCTTCCTCCTGATGGAAATCAACATTTATTTTGCCTAAGCCTAAGAAGGTGTCAGGCAGACGGAGAAACTTGCCACTCTTCTCCAGGAAAAAAAAGAGGGAAAAGAAGGAAATCTAATAGAAATATATTATCAAGTCTGAGGAACGGACAGTGCAGTAAATCACACTTCAGGTGGCACCATTAGATTTTTCAATAAAACCTGGTTTTCCCCCAGACAGAGCCGAGTGGCTCCAGCTGCATCCGACAGGGAAGTTAAAACCAAATTTGTTTCATCCAGATGCTGATCCGAGAGGGATTGAAAGGGATTTCAAGGTGGGGAATCCTCTCGGATGAAGGGAGAAAGGAGGTGGGTCTGCGCCGGGGCCCCAAATCTTCTCCCTGATCATCATTCCTGGTCCATGAGGGATTAAAAAATTGGGATTCTCCGCAAGGTGGGGAGGTGGAAGGCAGCTGGAGATGCCTCACATCAGGGGTGAGGATTCCCAAGCCCCAAAGCAGAGGGATGCAGGGAAAGACAACTCCCTTGCAGCTTTTCCAAACTTTACCACCCAGCAGGAAAAGAGCCGGAATTTTTGTTGGTTTCCTTTCCTCAACAACCTCTATCCTGATGGAACCTTTGGTCTCCATCATTCTCCTGGTGCCACCGAAGGGTTTCATCCTGTCCTGCATCTTCCTCCAGGAAGGCTCAGAGCACCAAGATGCATCCCAGCATTTCTCTGCTGGATGCTCAAGGTTTAATGTCATGAGGAGAAATTCTCCCCAAACACAGTTTTACTCCTCATCCCCAAAACGAAAATATCCCTTAACCTTTCCCAGGACACCTTAGGAGAGTCCGGAGGCTGAATCTGCCTTGGAAAGGTCTTTTCCTTTCATTGCCAAAGCGCTCCTGGAGAAACTTGAGCTGAGAGATGCATTTTTCATTTTATATTATTATTATTATTATTATTATTGTTGTTGTTGTTGTTGTTGTTGTAACCCAGCAGCAAAGGTTACATCCCAGAATCTTCCACAAATGTTTTTTTTCATATGGAAAAAGCATATGGGGAGGGTTGGATCTCCTTGGCTCTACCCTGCACGAAATCCATGTGGTGACAACCTGCACTAGAAACTCGTCCTGCTGCTCTTCCACCCAAAACCTTCTGCCACAGCTGGATGAGATCCCAAAGGCTGAGTCTAACCCCTCAGGCAGGACAACATGGATCCATCGAACTGGGGAGGTTCAAGTTGAACATCAGGAAGAATTTCTTCGTGGAAAGGGTTGTCAGGCGTTGGAAGGGGCTGCCCAGGGAGGTTTGGAGTCCCCGTTTCTGGAGGTGTCCAAGGAACAATTGGATGTGGCACTCAGGGCTCTGGTCTGGTGACAAGGTGGGGATGGGTCACAGGGTTGGACTTGATGACCTTAGAAGCCTTTTCCAACCTTAACGATTCTGTGATCCTTCCATCTCCATCGCCCACATCCACCAGGCACCTTCAGGCTTGGGATACCTTCAGCCTTTTGGGGTGCCACAGCTGACCCAGGTGTTGTGGGAGGCTGGGGTTGGATCTCCTCAAGTCTTGGTGGTTCTAAGAAGCTCCAAAAAGTCAGAAACTTCGCTGTGATTTAATCTCCTCATTGCAAAGTGTCCAATTTAGCACCTGCCAAGTCTCACTCCTTTGCCAGGACTGAAATATTTTTCTTCCATATTAATTTTTTGCCCACTTTTTCATGGAATCCTAAAATGGTTTGGGTTTGTGTTGGAAGGGAGCTTAGGGACCAATTCCCATGGGCGGGGACATCTTCCGTTAGTCTGGGTTGCTCCAAGCCTCATCCGAACTGGCCTTGAACACTTCCAGGGATGGGGCATCCACAACTTCTCTGGAAAACCTGTGCCAGGGCCTCACCACCCTGGAGAAGTTTGTGACCACAAACAGAGAAATCAATGTCTTTTATCCCCACTTCTTCCTCCCAAGAGGAACAAACTGCACCAAGTCCTGCTGGGGTCACAGCTGACAGTGATGCCAGCTCCTGTTATCCCAGGACAACCCCCTTGTGTCCCAGCCCTCCATCCCCAGCCATGCAGATGCTTCATGGAAAGCTCCAGGGCATCTTCTGCTGCCGACTCGACTGATCAAAGGCTTGGTTGCCTCACCTGGCTGCCAAAAAAAGTTCTGGAGCAAAGATCTGCTGGCAGAAGAAGCACTGAAGGAGATGCTGAAGGCAGTGAAGATCCCGTGGGACCCAAGGAGGACTGGCCACATCCACATGGAGGATGGCAGCACTGGATATCTCCAAAATTAAATCGGGGATGTCCTGTGCAGGACCAGGAGTTGAACTTGAGAGTCCCTTCTAAATCAGGATATTCTCTAATCCTCGGACTCATGGAGCTGGGAATGGTTGAATTCCCTCCGCCAAGGCGGGCGGTGACAGCGGCAGTTCCGTGCCCCGTTGGGGTCATCTCTGAACCACGGTGAGACAAGAGGCGAAAATCCGCATTCCCAAACTTATCCCTCCAGAAGCAGAAGCCGTAAACAAACCCAGAAGCCGCCGCCGCACCGCCCCGAATTCCTCGGAAGCCGAGGCGGTTGAGCGTGCTCAGCGGAGCCGTTAAAAAAGACTGGAGCGAGCATCTTCCATTAACGTTACGACCGTGAAATATGACAATAAAATGACGGCCGTATGGTCCCAAATTTGCAGCCCGCCGAGCTGCTCGGGGTTTATCGTCACTCAAACGTGCAGAGAGCTGTAAAATGTTTACAGAAAGGGTCGTTTGTGGCTATAAAATCCTCTTTTCTCTCCTAAACAAGGCTGAGCGGAGCCATTTACAAAGCCCGGAATGTTCATCGGGGGAGAGGGGAACATCTGTTCTCTCCAGGAGTTTGCAGTGATCTTCTCGAACAAATTAACTAAAATGGGTGCCTTCTAATTAAATTAGCACTCGATTGGAATGGTTTGCATTGGTGCAATTAGCGCGGGGAGGCCAGTTAGGCTCCAGCACAGGCGATTTAACTGGAAGGTGAAATATGGAAAAGCCCATTACCTGGGAAACAGGAGTCGGAGGGGTAGGGAAGCCTGTTCTCCCTCCGGCTCCATGCTCCTGGGTGGATAACACAGGGTGAAGGACGGGATTGTCACCAAACCCACTCTTCCCATTTGGGATGCTCGGCTGGGACCAGTTGGCTCTCCCCGTGCTGCACAGATCAGCTTTTTGGAGGATGCTTGGAAAGAACCAGCGCCCTCAAATTACAGAATCCCAGAATCAATTAGGTTGGAAAAGGACCTCCGAGATCAACCTTTACCCAACCACCACCCTGTCAACAAATCACTCTTCCAACTCCAATCTCCAGGCTCCTCTGGAAGGCTGGGAACATGACAGTGGCTCCGCTGCATGCACGCAGACCACATCCCTCCTTTCCAGTCCCCTTTCCCTATATCCCGAGCCCAGACCCCCACTGAGATCCTGCAAGCTCATGCTGGTGCCCACGCTGGTCCTTAAAGGTCACCTCCAAACTCCCTCCCTGCCCCTCCCGTGCTTTTCCTCATTCCTCTTGCATTTCCCAGGATTAAAAGGGCATTTCCTCCAATTGTGACCGTTTAACCAAGGAATTAATCTCATTCCTCAGTAAGAACCCGTCCTCCTCCTCGTTTACCATCCCAATAATTTGTGTGTCAACTCCAGGCTTCGCAAGCACAAACCCAACGTTATCGCTGGCACAGCTCCCCAGATCCCACCCCCAAATCCCACCACAGACTCCAGATACTTCCCAGAGCTACACAAGGGCTCATCCTGACCACCCGCTCAGCTCCAAACTCAGTCTCAGGGTCACCGAATATTCTGAAGGGATACAGGAATATTGGAAGGGATCCACAAGGATCATGGAGTCCAGTCCAAGTGATGTGGCCACCGGGAAGCATTTTGTCCTTTAGAAGCGTCAATCCTGTGTCCTCTTGGGATGGAAGCTAGGGCTCCTCTTATCCCACTGGATTTGGGGGTCCCCGGGTGCTGCTGTGCGCCCAAATCCCTTGGGTGGGATTTAGTTGAGATCCAAGGATGGGCAAACCCATGGATCAACATTCCCCTGTCCAGACTCAGCACGCCATCACTTTGGCAGGGAAATTGCTTCATCATCAGATTATTCTGCAGCCATCTGCAATTCCTGCCTGGTTTTCCTCTCCTATGGATCCTCCGGCATCTGCTTTCCCTATGCCATGAGCTTCCCTGGGCAAAGGAGCACAGTGGGATGAGCGCCCTGACCTCGTACCTGCCAGCTTCACCCAGCCTTCCTGCCAACATTCCCAACTGAACCAGCTCCTCCTCCTCATCCTCCCACCCAAAACGCCTGGAAATCATCCTCCCTTGGATGCACACTCCAGAATTAAGAGGAAAAGGATGCCCTTGCTCCCGAGTTACTCCTGGCTGCTGAGTGTATTCCGGGGTATTTCAAGTCTTGCTGTCCATGAATTAATTGTTCCAATTTCGTCATGGAGATAAAGATCCCATGTTAAGTCTCTGCTTTGGGAACACTTCCCGAGATCAAAAGGGAGTTGAACCAGGGCCAAGGAAAAGGAAGGAGGGGAGAAGAAATCCCTGGAACGGGTAGTTGAGTGTTTCACTCCTTGTTGTGGAGAGGAGCATTCCCAGCCGGAATGGTCCCCTCACTGTGTCCACCACACTGTGGTTCAACAGCACCCATGCTTGTCTGTGACTTCGGGAATATGTTGCTAATCCTGGGAATTCTCTTTCCGACAGTGTTAAGGCATCTCAGCCCTCCCTGGCTTGAAGCAGATGAGCCAGGCACAGCCTTGCAGATCCTTACGGATGATCCTGTAAATGCTTCAGCCTGGCTTTTGCAACCAAATTCATCCCTTATCCCAGTGGGATCCTGCTCCGGCCGCATGGAAAGCAGGGATCAAAGATGGGAAGGGCTCACACTGAGCCAAATCTCGTGCCAGCAGAGCTGGCAATGGGAATTTCACCGTTACTCCCACAAAATACTGTGATTTCTGAGCCCATTCCTGAATGGTGCTCTGGAGATGAGGCTGCGCATCCCTCTGGAGAAGGATGGGAGAGGAAAAGGGAAGTGTGGAGCACCATCCAGCCAAAAATCTCCCACTCAGAGCTGGGAAGAACCAGGCACAGTCCTGGCCTCGCCATCTCCATCACTTCTGCTCCTGGGGGTACATCCCTGGAGCAGACATCCAAAATTTTACATCCCCAAAATTCCATCCCTTTAGGGATTTTCCCACGCAGGAGCTGAATGAGGAGAGGAGGAACCGAGGAGAACACTGGAGAAGCAGAAGTCGCTTGCTCTCACGTGTCAGAATTCCTAAAAAGTTCTGCTCATCCTCAACTGCATTTTGCAAAAATTTTACTGACTTCCAAAGCAGATAATCCCAGACTAAGAGCTCTTCCTTCAAACTTCCAACCTGCAAACACTCCACCCCACCTCCCTCTGGAATGTTTTTATTGGAAAGCTTCCAAGCTATTTCCTGCTGGGAAGTAGGTGTGATGGATGGTCCAGAGGTCCTCCAGAGGCAGAGTATCCTTGCATCCCACTAAACGCCTTCCCTATGGGGCAGTGCTGTGATTCCAACATGGCAATGAGACCGGATTCATCGCTGGATAATTTACAGGATAAGGAAGGAGTTTATAAAATAAGGGGACAAAGTCCTCACACACAATTTTGGGAAGAGACACAAGGATTTGTGCCCAGATGGGAATCCCGACTGCCCTCCCAGTTTGGACTCCCAGTCTTAACTGGTTTGGTGACTCACAAGGAACATGGACCCACCAAAACCCATGGAGAACAGCAGAGAATAACTCTTTTTTCTTGGAAAACCAGAGCAGCTCCAAGCAGAAGATGTCACTCCTACCTGGTTCATCCTCTGGCTCGTCCTCATCCCTCTCCTCTTTGCAGCCCAGGGAACCAGGAGATTCTGGGGATCGGAGGGAGATGAAGGATGGCAGCTTTTGTAGGCAGCTGCTTGGCTTGGGGTCCTCCTCTTTCCGAAACTTCACCTCTTGCTCCGCACCGGAGGGTCCAGGAATTTCCCCATCATCCTGGAGCTGAGCTGGGTCATTCCTGCAGGAACGGGGAAAAAAAAAAGGAAAAGTAAAACAATCCCACTTGGCAACACTGGACATGGCATCACATGCAATGGAAGAGGCTTGGAGCTCCCAGGTCTTCATCCAAGGCCATGCTGTATCCCTGATTTCCCCAGAGCCATCACAGATTCAGCTGGAGTTTCTCCCTCCCCAGCTAGATTCCCTGTCCTGCACTTCCCTGCAAGGTTCCCAGCTCCTCAGATTCTTGTGGAGGTGCCGGGCTCCTGTTTGTGATCGAGCAGAGGGAAGGGGAGATGGAGGGCGTGGGGAGTTGGGATGGCTTGGAGGTGTCCTGCTGGGCTTGGCTCATTCCCAGCCCTGCCACTCTCTTCCAAGCTAACTTGACACTCCAGCTCCTTTGACATCTCCCATGACGGTGCCAATAAAGGAAAAAAAACCCTCTGGAGCAGCTTCCAAGCTGGGGCGTGCTCCCTTCCCAGCGGAGGACGCCAGGAGCCTCCCATCCAGCCAGGCCTGCGCTCATTCCTCCTTCCCTAAAAAGAGCAAGGAGCTATTTTACACCTCGTTCACACCGGGAACGTGAGCTGGGTGTCATTCCAAGGCTCTTCTGTCACCCGGGATAAGTTCGGAGAACCCGCGGAGCTGCTCGTCCCCCTCTGCTACCTTACAAGGCAGGGCCAGGATGAGGCCCAGACCCAGACCACGGAGGATTCCAGGAGCATGGACCAGCCTGGCAAAGCTCCCAGGTCCCTCCCTTTCCATCCCACCTTCACTCCCACCTCCCACTGCAAAAAGCCACGGAGAAGCCAAGCACCCAAATCGATCCTTCCTCCTCCCACTGAGCAGGACTTGGAGATTTTGGCTTTTAAAGCCAAATTTCTATTTGGCTTTAAAAGTCAAAATGTCCATTTGGCTTTAGTTTTAATTCCATGGAGATGTAGCTGTCCTGCATGCAGGACTTGGGAGTGAGGGCAGAGGATGTGCCAAGCGCAGGAAAATCCATCTCCCTGTGAGGATGAGGACTGACACATCCATCATCAGCCTGTGACTCCATCCTGACACCCAAAAACACCAGGGAGGGCTCAGAGAGCTTCCAAGGATTAACCAAGGGCCCAGCCCGGCACCAAATTTTTCCAAAGCCTCTTATCTCCACGTCAATCCCATTTCTGATTCTCCAGCCCCTGCATGCCATGGAGAGGGCTCAGCTCTGCTCTCCAACATGGGCATAAGGAAGAGGGATGATGTTTACCGGTTTCCCACATAACTATGGATAACTTGGACCCACTTCCAGCAGTGGAATCTCCATCAGGGCTCCCCCATCTCCAAGAGGAATGTCTACAAAAGCCTTGAAGATACCTGGAGGTGCTAAAGCCCTGGATGCCACATTCCCAAGGGTGAATCCCTTGAGCTCTTCCTCAAGCACGGACAATGCCCATCCCAGAGGTGGCTCCATCAGGAAACACCACAGTGACCCACATCAACAACATCTTAAAATAAACCAGGATACAGATGGAACACGCCTGGAAGAGGAAAAATCTGGAGCAGGTTGGGAAGAAAAGTGTTAGATGAAGCAGAATGAGCTCTTTCCTACCTGCCCGATGCCTCCTGGATCCGTCTCCACTTGGAAGGGGGGTTACTGTGGTCTCCATCACCTCCAGCCTGCTGTGAGTGACGTCTCTTCTGGGGGTGCAGGAGTTTGCACCGGGCACCCTTGGGACAGACGCCTTTCTTGGCAAAGTCGGGACAAACCAGCGTGTGCTTCTTCTTGCACTGCCAGGGAAAGAGGGAGCGGAGTTGGAAAAGGCAGGGAAAACCCTGTGGGAGCACAGGAATCCACAGCTGAGCTCCTTCAGGTGGCACCAACGCCCCGCTAAAGGGACAGAGGGACGTGTTGGCGTTTCCTTCTCCGCATAGAAACAATATTCCAAGAAAAAATACTACTAAAAATAACATTCTAGTCTGGTACATTCCACGCTTGCACATGGCTTTCCAAGTGCTTGATTTTGTGGATTCAAACCACCAGATCCTTAACAGCAGTGATTTGCTCCAGGAGAAATCCCAAGGGGGTTATTTGGGCTGGAAAAGCTGGTTTTGGAGATAACACAGGGTTTTGCTGTCCCAGAAATGCCTGGGACTTGGGAAAGAGCAGGGAAGAGCCAGAACAAAAGCCTTTTAGGACTTATTTTGGGATTGCTGCCTGGACCAGCCTTCTGAGGAAGACGGATGAGGGCTGGAGCTCAACCCACTCTTCCCAAGGCTTGGTTGATGCTCTCCCATCCAAGGAAGGTCAGCGTGGCCACGGAATGGGGCTGTTAAAACAGCATTGAGGTGTTCATCCCTAAAAATGTTCCTGCAATCCCAGCTCCGGATTTTGGCGGCTCACAGCAGCCACCAGTGGTTCCAGTGGGAACAAGGTGTCATGAGTGTCCCAGAGCTTCCCCACAAGGCTCTCTGCTAGGAAATGGCACTTTTTGGCAGCGGGAAAGGCAGGAAGAGATGCAGGCAGGGAAGAGCAGATGCCTTTAGCTGGGATTTCTATCTGGGTGCTTGGGAATGAAGGTGGGAGAAAGGAAAAAGAACAGCCTCTCTCTAATCTTTGTTCAAATCTCTAATCTCCCAGCAATCCAGAGAGCTCACCCCAGCATATCCCAAAGGATGAAGGGTGGGAGCAGGTCCTGGACCCCTCTTAGTCCCATGTGGACCCGCTCCTACCCAGGAGCACTGGTCGATCCCGCCCAGTTTGGCTTTTGCGTGACAACGTGACATCCACGGAGAGACTCAACCCAACACGCCCTGCGCAACCAAAAATTCCCAACTCCAACATCCATTCCCTTGCTGACCTTCTCCACGAAAACGTGTGTCCTTCCACACTCGGATGCCCAAGCATCCCATTCCTCTGTGCTACAGGCACTCAAATTTTGGGGAGAACGAGATAAATCCATGAGGAGAGAAACACAAGGGAGGGTTTCAGCACCGCCACTCTGGCCTGTTTATAAAAATCCATCCTGCCAACAATGTGGGATGGAGGTCAGTTCCTGACCTTTTAACGCAGCTTTACTCTGGGGACGCTGGAGCACGCTGCCCGTGCTGACCTTTGGGATTAAGCGGGATCCCTGCCGAGCTCTCTCCTGGAAAAGCAGAAGGATTCGGCAGCTCCGTCGCCCGGGGCTGAGCGCTGAAGTCGGCAGCGGAGCAAGGAGCTCGTGTGCTGGAGGTTGGGGATGGTGCTGAGCAGCAGGAGGGCTGGGAATCCACATGGACACATGGATATGGGCTCGATGGGGAGGGCAGCTCAGTGATAGTGCTGATTTTCCACAAAAAAAAACCACCAACATTTAAAACCCCCATTCTTATGATTTTCCAACTCTTATTTCAAGGAGCTGGAATGGGAAGTAACTGTACAATCAAAAGGCAACCTCAGAAGTAGAGCCAGGAGTGAAAAGAGCCCAGCTTGGTCATTACTCCCAAATCCTGTGTTTTACAGGAACATGGAATCATGGAATGCTTTGGGTTGGAAGGGACTTAGAAATAATCTCGTTCCAACTTCCTGCCATGGGCAGGGACACATTCCACTATCCCAGGTTGCTCCAAGCCACATCCAGCCTGGACTTCAACACTTCCACAGATGCAGCAGCTACAGCTTCCCTGGGAATTCCACTCCAGGGTCTCATCAGCTTCACAGGGAAGAATTTTCTCCCCAGTATCCCATCTAACCCTGCACTCCGGCAATTGGAAGCCATTCCCCTGTCTCCTGTCACCCCAGACTCTTGTCCAAAGTCCCTCTCCATTTCTCTTGGAGCCCCTTTAGAAACTGGGAGAGGCTCTAAGGTCTCCCTGGAACCTTCTTGTCTCTAGGCTGGATATTGCCAGCTCTCCCAGCCTGGCTCCACAGGATATTTTCTTCATTTTGTCCCTTTACCTGCAGACAGGGTACATCCTGGACTAAAGAGAAACGCTTGGAAAAGGCGGCGACCGGACAGGAATTCAAACACAGGAATTTCTCCCAAAATCTTAGCAAGCAGAAAAGAAAACCCCTCAACCAGATAAGTTCCTTTAAAATAAATGGGACAAAATTAGGGAAGAGAAAAAAATAAAGGAACAGCCCATTAGGGACTGAAGACAGGGATGAATGCTTGGGCAGAGCTTCCAAGAACACCTGGAAGGGGCAATCCCAGTGGAGCACGAGATTGTGGGGATGGGCCTTGGTGCCAGGTCCTGGTCTGACCATCTCCAGTTCCTGGAAAACAGAATATCCTGTCGAAAGGGACTCCCAAGGATCATCAAGTCCAAATCCTGGCTCTGCTCAGGATGATCCCTGAAAAGGATGTGAAATCCTCTTCTTTTAAAGGGGTTTCCAGCACAAAATGGACTTGGAAAGGAGAAGAGCAGGAAAAAAGAGCCTCGACCTCAAACAGCCGCATGGATGCATCACTGCTACATCGAGGAATTATGCTATTTTGGGAAAAGGACAAGAAACACGGCTGTGCCTTCCCAGCAGGACTCCGATCACGGGGTGGGACGGCGCCATGACCCTGGCTGGGCACCGGGATCGGGATGTGCCACCTCCCCAGTGCTCTGCCCAGCCCCACCCTCCAAGCGAATCCTCGGAGCAGCCCATGTTTATTGGCTCCACGGTAAAAAGATACTTAATAAAGAAAACAAACCGTGTGCGACTAATCCCGGGGCCGTGTCCCCAGCTCAGGTTTCTAATGGCTTTTCCACACTATTCCCAGCACTCCGGCCCTTCTTCCGCAACGCCCCGTCCATCCTCGTTGTCCCACGGCTGGGATGGTGAGGCTGCAATCGCCTCCAGAGGCTGGAAAAGCCCCTCCTGTTTATTTACAGTAGCTCTCCTGCTCCTGCCAGATCCAACGCGCTGGGGCTGGGTTTCCGTAGGGAATTTTGCCACCGGCCACGCGTCAGCCGGAGTGAAGCCGAGCGGGGCCGTGGGGTGGTGCTGGGGGCCATCCGATCCCTGCCACCTGTCGGGGTGGCTAATTATACCCCCCCCGGGACCACCGCCAGACCACAGGTTGGGCCATAGAAAGGGAAAAAAAGCCTGGTCCCTTCCACCAGAAGAAGATGAGAAAACCCCAGAGAATCCCTAAAAAGCCACAGGGAGAACTCTCACCCCACGCCGGCTCCACCAGGTGCTAACGAGAATGCCACCATCCTCAGGGATATGTCCCAGTCTCCCTGCTGTGGGGTTCCCTCCACAGCCTGTCCAGCAACGGTGCCTGGGGTTGGGATGGTGCCCAGCTGGCAGATCCCATGTCCAGGACTCCTCCCTGACTGCCAAGGCAGCTTTGGGTGAAATTCCAGGTGCTGTCAAGGATCCACAAGGCCTTAAATGGTCCAACGGGACCCGACGTGCTCCAGGAGTGAGACAGGGATGAGGAGGTTTGCAGGGCCCAGCCTTCTTTAGCACGGAGCTGGCAAAGGAGGAGGCAGCAACTGGTGGAAAGTCCTGGCTCAGTCTTGGGAATGATGTTAATGAACATTTTCCACGAACAAGCTTGGCAGGAGGGGATGGAGGGTGGGAGGAAGGTGAAGCTGGGTCACTGGGCCAACCAACAACCACCCACTGACCGTATGGGGTGGGGAGGAGAGATCCCACCCAGCCTGGCATTCCTGGCTCCTGGGCAGCACTTTGGCCAGGTTGAACTTCTCAAGTATCTCCAGGCTTAATCTCACCCCCTGCTCCTTTCCCAGCGCTGGGGGACAGCAGGTGACAAGGGCTGGACTTTGATGATCCTTGCGGGTCCCTTCCCACTCAGAATATTCTGTGACTCTGTCAGGAGATGACAAAGTGCTGGAGCACCTTCCCATGTCCTTGGGATCCATGTCCATCCCTCTATCCATCACAACAGACACAAATCCTACCAACCAGACCTTCAGGGGAACGGGAACATTAAAATCCCCCAAACTCAACTGCCTCAACTCCAGCGTTTTCTACTTTTTAAAGCCCTCTTGAGCACCCATGCAGCTTTTGCCAAAGCTATTCCAGGTACCCCCATGGCCAAGCTGTGGGATTAACAGGCTGGATGGATGTCAGGCTGCTTTAATGTCCTTCTAAGTGGCTGTTGGGAAGTGATGGCTGGAGGTGCGGGAGCCGTTCTGACGCCGCTCCAAAGTGACAGCCAGTAAATGGCTTTTTTCCGATGTTTTTTTTATAATTGGGTGCAGATGGAAACAGCCTTAAAAGAAAAAAAAATCCCGTCTCCCTGTCATTAAAACCTGGAGGACAATACATCCGAACATCATCCCGACTGGAATAATGATGGAGAAATTTAACCGATGTGGTTATCCGAAGGAATTTGCTCCCAAACAGGTTTCTGCCCTCAAAACAGTTTGCCCAGCAAAATGCCTGCAGGGAAGGTGTGACTCCTGATGGTCATCTCCAAATGATCAGAGGGATTTGGGACCTAAAAGCTCTCTAGGATCCACTGCAAATCCATAAACCCTCTCCTTTGTTATTTCCAGGATATAGAACAACATTTAAGCTAAAATACCTCTGGTGCTGGAGCAAGACCAGGATGGTGTTTGGAAAATCATTGGGAAGATCATATTTAAGAGGCAGCAAAGCATCTGGGAGGGAATCCCTGCTCATGGCAGGGGGTTGGAACTGGACGGTCTTTAAGATTTCTTCCAATCCAAACCAGTCCACGATCCCAGGATTCTGTGGAACAATGGCACCACCCACTTGGTGTCATCTGCGAACTTGCCAAGGGGCAATCCCATTATGTCATAATGAAGGCATTAATTAGCATTGGTCCCAGTACAGACCCTTGAG
>WAAG01048121.1:0-15308 GCA_013390105.1 Tichodroma muraria | reverse complement strand
CTTGCTCTGTAAGTTGGGTTCATTGTGTGTGGATCTCTATTCTGCAGAGGTGCTTGGATGAATACAGCCCACCACGTGTTTAAAAAATACAATCGGTGATCACCAGAAGGTAAGGTGACAGAGCTCTCAACTAGTGTTCAAGTACTTAGGGAAAACAGATTGTGTTTAAAAGCATTATGAATAATGAGTATTTCATGCAGATATCCACCTATTGAAAGTGAAACTTAATTTCCTAAAACATTTGGTTAGAGTGATTGATGTTTTTGTCCACTGCATAGAAAGGAATAATCAAACGATTATAGTAATCCTGATAAGAAGGTGGGAGGGACAGAAAACCTAGCAGTCAGCAGCTGACTCCTCCTAAGAAAGGAAAAGGCACAGCGTGACTGATGAGGAGTCTTTTGAGGATTTACAGCATGTGGTAGCTCTTGTTGACTTCTTTCCCCCCTCACTGTCTTCTGGAGCCATAATGTAATCTGAGTAATTTCATCCTGGAAAAGCAAAGTAGAGGGTAGCAATTGGATGGCTGTAGCAATGCTCTGGAGCAGGCCCTTTTATAACAACATGTTTTCTATCTTTGTGTGGGAATGGGCATGCAGGGACAAATTCAGGCCCTGTGGAGGGCCAGCACAAGGTCTGTGCACCACTTGCATTGCTCTAGGCTAATTTTTTCCTATATGTAGGTGGTTCTTGCTCCCTCTCTGCTGGGGTAAATTTCCTTGGCTGCATTCTTGTAGAAGTATTCTCCCTGGGAAGTTGAATGTTCCAGCTCTAAACAAACATTTTTGTGTATTAATTTTACATCAGGAAAAATGATTAGGCAGAGTCCAATAGATCTTATTTCACCATAAACATAATTTCATTGTTTGGTTTGATTTTTAGGGGTTAAAGGCCAGCAAAAACAGTGGGAAATAGGTGAAATGAGCATATGCCTGTGCTTTCAATATTGGATCCTTGCTTATGTATGTGCACCATTTTTTGTGCCAGAACAAACCATTTTCCATGCACCAGAATCCCAGTGGACAAAGTGATGGGGCTTGCCTAAGAGAAGACACAGGCTGGAGCATGAACCAACTGATGGGTGCAGTCCTGACAGCACAGGGGAAGCACAGGATAAGATCAGACAGGACAAGTGACTTGGTTATGGTGAGGCTCTTTGTTGCCACTGAGGAGTTAAAAGAGCAAGGGGGAAGAGCAAGGGGGGCTGTGGGATGGTTTTCCAGGGGTTCCTTCAGAGTGCAAGGGTCAGCCTGGGAGGAAGGTCTTTGGTAGCAGGTGGCCTGTAACACAGAGAGAAAAGGGGTGAGTATTGAGCATCAGTAACCTCTACAGAGTAAAGCAGTGGGTTAGGAAAATGCTTGCTGGTGTAATCTTCCAAGTGGATTTGAGCAAAGATGCAGAAGAAAAGGTGTTTCAAGGGTTGTCTCACACACCTGTGATGGTTCCTGCTTGTGTATGATTGGAGGGGCATTTCCAGAGTCTTTGGTGGTCTGTGCTGTCCCTGGGAGTGAAGCAGAAGGGAAGAGGCAGAGGTTATCCGGCTCCAGGTTGTGTGTGACACCGTGGAGATGGATGTGCTGCATGCCTGCAGAAATTCCAGCCCCACTTACAGCTGTGAGGGCTGACAGTCAGAGAACTGCTACTGAAGGTGGCAACACTTTAGATGTTGGCATCTGCCCATCTGGTTTCCATACCTGAGTACTGAGGGCAACATTAGCCACCAGCCTTCCTCTTGAGAACTCATCAGCAGCTAAATTTTATTCTTTTTGCTGATACCACAGTCATTTTCACAGCATTCCACTGGAGCTACACAAAGAGCGGATTACGAGTTCAAGTGCAGGGGAAAAAAATAGCAGCAGCAGGAACTGAACTTTTTGAAAGAGAGAGATGCTATTTTTCATGCAAATGTTCTTAGTAATGAAGAACAAGGGAAAGGAAAAACAGAACATACATCATGCAGAGGCAAAATTGTTTCAAAATAGGACATTTTTCATAGGTTGCCAGGAGGTATTGGCTGCTGTTTATAGTGGCTTTGTGATGTACTGGGAGTCACTGCATGAGTGCATGCCCAGGACTGAGCAATATCAGTGTCTAGCACAAAATGTCTAATTGCCACATCCTGAGGAGGACATGGAACTACTGCCAGGTAACCAAAACAAAAACAACAACAACAACAAAAGAATAATAAAATCTACCACATGGGTAATGAAAGCTTGAGTTTAATTTCAGAATATTATCTGCAATAGATGCTTTATTCTGGAAAAGGATGAAAAGTGTTTGTTGTCTGTAGCAGTATATTAAGACCAAGGTGACTAAGGGCTTGACTTGCCCTGTAAGTCAGGGATAATAATGAGTGTTTCACTGTTGTCAGATTTTATATGAGTGAATTCATTTGTTTTGCTTCTTGTTTCAGCACTATTAAAAGATTCTGGCCTGGGGGCTTTTGGTAGCTGGGATTCTCTATTTGCAAGGCACAGTGGAAATAAGAGGTCAGGCTATACTCAGGCCCCTCAGCAATACTTGTTGTACTGGAGCTCTAAGGGCTGCACCTGTTTTGTTTTGTTTTGTTGTTTGTTGAATTGACCCTGGGTGGAAACTCAAGCTGTCATTGAGCAGTTTAAATAGTACTATTCAGTGTTCTACAAAAACTTAATCACCTGAAGTTGCCCATTTCGGTGTGTTCTTGTAGAATTTACTTTCCGAGTAAGATTATTTCAGTGGTATTAGGGATCTAACCAAGAAAGGAACTCTTACGAAGCCTGAAGAAGAGTTTGTGGCACACGTATGTATCGAAAAACCTTTCTATGTCTGGCCCTGCTGGAAAAGCAGGACTTCATGTTAGGAGTAGTTGAAGAAACACTATAGAGGTTGCTTTGGATGCACTTGTAATCAGAATTTTTTCTGATGTTATTAGTGAATTTGTAATGTAAATATCATACCAGTTTTAATTACTTTGCAATTTAATATGGGTAGGATTTATTGCTGTGTTTTGTGACCTGTGATTTATTTGGTTTACTGTAGCATGCCTAATAGATCTTATGGGGTAGTGCAAGAAAGAACACATGTTGCTATAGTAATTATATGCCCAAATCTCTAAATCTCCCTGTCTTATTCATTAACTTCTAAGGTTTCTACTGCAGGTCTTACTGGTGCATGCATGAAAGACACCAAGTCAAATTCATTGCAAAATTAAAGCTGTTGAAGCCCCATGGCTTCCTCATCTCTGCAGAGTTCTGATAGAGTACCAGAAATGCTGTCTGAGAGATTTCTTGCTAGGGGCTTAAACGAGTACTTGGAATAGGCCTTTCAAACGCCTCTTTAGATCAACAAACCTCTTTGGCAAATGTCTCCTCTGGATAGAGTCTTAACAGCACTTTAGCTTTTGCCCGAGGAGAATAAGATTGGGTCTTTATACATGACTGCAGCCAAGCCTCCCCCACAAAAGTGTTAATGCCCGAAGCTGCTCCGCTGCAAGCTCTGTAACAGGCATTTGGTTTCTCCACTGCTCCTCTGTGCCCCACGGTACAGTTCTGGAGTACCACAAATGTAGTGAAGGATGCTGAGATGTACAGCAGCCAGGGCGGGTGCTGCCTGTGGGGCGTATCCTTCAAGCAGCTGACAGCCACCCTGTGCCTGGGAAGGCAGGGTCCCAGACACTGCAGGGCCAGTCTGGCCTGTTGAGAAAGCCAAGATATGCTCAAATGAACTCAATTTCATAATTTGATCTAACACCAAACCAAGGACCTGGATTCTATTCTTCTGTGACTTCTCTCATTGTGCATAGGATATGTAGCTGACTCCTTCTCCATTAGAAAGGTCTTCGGTGCTGAAATGAATGCTTTTCAAGTGCATCATCTTTGTTTTAGAAACCATGGATTAAGGATAAATGGACTGATCTATCTGTCTCCCCAGCTTCAGCAGGTGTGTGAGCAATGCTTTGCAGAGGAGATAAAAGAGAAAGCCTTTAAGAGCCACATAAACCTGAAACTGGCCTCTGCTTTATTGTGCTCCTTGTACTTTTATGTGGCCAATTCTAAAAATTTTCCAACCTCTGTGTCTGAAGTGATACAGTTACAGCATGTGTTTTGGGGAATCCAGATGGAAGTTTATTTGTCAAGCTGCAAAGGCCAAAGAGGATTAGGAATTAAATGCACCATAATTTTTCCCCCTCATTGGAACATTTGTAGGATGTAAAAGGTACATTCAGTGTGTGAGACAGTGATGTGAGGGAAAGCTTTCTCTGACAACTTTAACTCCCACAGTGCCCCTCTTTTATTTGGAAGGAACAATGCCAACTGATAATGAACTACTTTCTATTCAAGGCTTCAAGTCAAATATTCCTTCCTCATTAATAATTCAATGTGACAAATTTATTACCTTGAAGGTGCTGTGAGGCAATTAGACAATGGAAAATTGTGTCTTCCTTTCAGCCCACTTAATTGGCTTTCAAGTGTGACATTCATCAAAACCTTGACTTTTCATGTAAACTTTCTGTTATGCAAGGCATGGTTCTAACACTGGAACTGCAAGCATTTGGAAAAATTCACCCCGGGGGATAACTTCACAGGTTGTTTTTAATAGCAAAAAGAGTGAGAAGGACAGTGTGTGAGAGAGTCCAAGAAGCTTTATTTAAAATCAGCAGAGAAATTATCATCACTTGGTAATTTTCAAGAGATGAAATGGCCTGTAGTTGCAATGTAATTTCAGGAGTTAGGGCTGTTTGCTCTCTCTCAAGTAGTGTTACAAAATTGCCAGTAAAATTAACATCTTTATAATTTCTTTCACATTTTTATGTATTGTTTGGGATGTAATGGAATGAATTGGTCTTAAATATAATCTTTTGTACTCCAGGTGTTTTAAAACACTTCACATGGTAATGATATGTTGTTAAACAGTGATAGAAAAGAGATTACCTTTCTAATAAGGACCTTGGGCAAAGAAATAATTTGAACACTGGGTTTCATATTCTTCAACTTAATTTCTAATGTGACTACCTTCAGTGTTGACCTTTAAATATGAGCTCTTGAGACTAAGGAGCAGCTTTGACTATAGTAATTTATTTTGCAGCAGTGGTATGTATGTTTTCCATTTCTGACATTCAACCTGAGTTTTTGTTATTTACAGGGCTCTTTTTTTTTTTTTGTATTCTTTAACTTATATATGGCTGCGGTCTTTCAAGGACACCCTTAAGAATGGAATTGTTAGTTTCAAAGGTCTGATTTGTCCTTGTAAGCTTAGATACAGTTGAAAATAGAACAAGCTGTTTTAAGGATGTGCAAAGTTAATCAATTTTTTTATTTCATTGATGATAATGAACTTGGTTTATTGAAAATGCACGTCACTAGCATCTTCTTCCTTTTACAGTGTGCTTTTAAAAAATGAATGTGCTTCTAAAAAGCCAATATAAAACTTAGATTTGTCACTTTGTAGATTTCTCTGTTAGCATACATTCATCCTTTCATATCCTGTGCTTTCTCTCCTTGAAGCACTGAAGGACTACAATGGACTTTTCCAGCTATGAGTTGAATGCTGTTGGTGCGTGGAAGGATGGTGGCTCAGTGTCTGATCACCATTCAGAGGGGGAGTAGGACAGGGAACAGGGGTCTCAAGCAGAGGCTGTGCCTTGTTGCTACCGCCCTGGCCTTTACCCTGTTGAAGTTGCTGTTCCTTCTCACTCTCTACGTTCCCATCAACAAGTGTTTGGGGTGTTTTTAATATTGTTTCTTGCCAAGTTAATGCAGAGAAAGCAGTTAGGTCTGTGGTTGAATTCTCTCAGTTAGCTCACTGGCCTGCAGGGCACTAACAGCCTGGATGAAGAACTGGTTAGGTGAAGGTCTGTTTTTATCTTAGGACAGTGGTGAACTCTACCTTTCAGGCAAAACAGACAAGGAAAGGAACTGAAAACATTTGTCATGTTTGATCCAACACCTAATAGCATAAATGAGATGAAGAGGCATGCAAAAGAAAGTAGACAGTCAATTGTAAAGATGATCTTTTTATATTCTCTGGAAAAATTAAGCCTACTGGGATGTCCTGTTTGCAACAATTTGCTATGAACAGAGTTTCAATAAAATGAGGTGTATTTCTTTTAACATGAACATACAGTTCATGTTGTTCAGGCTTCTTTCTGCATGTAAACTGTCCAAATTTAGTATAACCTGTTATTCAGCCTTCTTGACCTTTGCAGAGACCTCACCAAAAAGTACAAGTTTTATTGTGAACATCAAACATCATGGAGATAAGCAGTCCTAGAATATATTTGTGCTTACCATGTCCACCTATTATTCATATGGGGAAAATTATTAGTCTCAGTAACATCTGGATAGAATGGAGATAGTAGGAGTTCATGATTGAAAGGCACAAGGCTTACTCATTTTTAGGGCTCTTTTTTTTTAATTTTAAGTTGTTAATGACTAGAAGAGAGATTGTGTTATGTTAAAATTATGATTTCATTAGAAAAATGGAGTCAGAAACAAAGTGGTCCATAAGGATAGTGTTGACTTCAGGGGGAGCTTTACATTTGAGGCATATGTTATTCTATTTGGAAATCTAATTTAGGCTCCAGTCCAGAAAGTTAGACATGTCTTCAGCTTTTACTATTTCTATGGCGATATTTGCTATCAGAATAGTCATATTGATGGATCAGAACCATACTGAGATAATGGCCTAATTTAATTTGTGTTCTAAGAGAAGACCATTATACCCTTTAGCACGTGGAGCTCGTACACCTGCATATCTGGCAGGTATAACAATGCATTACCAGACCCCTGAGTACTTACTGGTATTATATTCTATTGGAGTGAAAATGAGATAATGCATTTGGAAGAGAAAACCTAAATATTTATTACTTTCACATAATATTTTATTTATATGGATCTGGGATTCTTAGTGAAAATCTGAGGCCAGTGAAAATCTGGAGGGTCTTTAATGAACTTCATGGTCTTTAATGAAGGTAGTGCATATCCAGTGACATTAAGCAATCACTAGAACAGGAAAGATGCTAGAAATATTGACAGGTTCACTGGTAAGTGTCCAGCCCAGAATGGCTGGTAGGTTATTGTGCAGCATTTTGCTGTTTGGAAGGTGGATGGGGTCAGAGCTGGTAACATTAATATCTTGAGAGCCACTTTCTGACTTGGCAAAGCTGAAGTTGTTGAAATTGCTCTTTCAGGCTGAATGGAAACTTTTAAAATATTCAGGTACTTTGGCAAGTAGATTGAGGAGAGCAGGTGTTTGAAGTGCCTGTTTATGTGTTTTGCAGAAATGTTGTGGGTATTAGTGACTCTGATATCCATGTCTTCTTGTGAACCTTGATAATCTACCTCATGCCTCTGACAGCTGAAGTAGGTACGATGTTCCACCGAAGTACCTGTTGGCTTAATGCCTGTCTGCATCTAAACCTAGATGATTTTTTTTTACCAGCTATTTGTGCTCTATACTCTAGGTAGTGTTGCCAAGTATCTAAAAAACTCTCAGAAAAATACCTTGTGTTTCCATCAAGAAACCTCAAAACATTCCTTGATTAGGCAGATGTTATTTACCTTACTTCCTCTAACACTCAGCCTCAGAGAAGTAGGGACAGCATCTGTTATTGACTGGATATGTTCTGAATTTGCACATTAGTTAATATGCCTAGCCTGGACGAGGTCTTGTTTGCCTTTGGAAGCAGGCTTAAGGCATCCCTGGTTTGGATTGGACTGGAGCTGGTGCTTTGCCTTGGCTGTTTCCCTGGCAGCCCAAGTCATTTGCCCACAATGATATAAAAGTTCTCTATAAGAAATAGGATCTTTGTCTCCCAGTCTGTTTCAGACTATCCTTTCCCACATTTGTCAGAACTTTTCTATTTGTTTTTATTGCTTAGCAAACCTGTCTTGGAGCGGATGAAGAGGTGTTCAGGCCGTCAGAACATTTGTTAATAAAAAATAATATAACTCAGTTTTTAAAAAGGAGCATGAAATATAGCCTGATAGAGAATGAAAATGACAATGAAAATATTTATAATCATTCTCACACTTACAACAGCCTATTTTTCTTTTGTTAAAAACATCTTACTAAACACTCATTTTCTAAAGCTTTAGTCGAATTAAACCATGATTAACACGTCAAAATCAATCTTCTTCCTTTCTTTCTTTTCAAGTCAATCAAAAATGTTCTATTGTCAACAAGAGAAGGGGCAAAAATGAAGGTCAACATTGCATCAGTCTTTTCAAAAAGCTCTGCATTGTAAATTATTTAGGGGCTCAAATCAATCTATTTTTTCTTTTTAGTGGTTGGACAATAAAAGCAAGATTTACTGCAGCAAGTGAATAATAAAAAAAGAATTAACAGAAAACAAACAAAGAGCCGTTCACTTGGCAACCTTCTGCGTTAATCAAAACCTGAAGACTAAACTGAAAGATCAATATTTGGCTTCAAGATGAAACACAGCAAAGCTTTCATTAAAAAAAAAATTGGAATAAAAAGGAACATAGGCTGTGTTAATCGAAAAGAGGCAAATACAAAAATCCATACAGTCTTTTGGTTATCTGTGATAAAATGGCCCCATTGGAGCTTGACAAATTACAGTATTTTTATGCACATATCAAAGTTCAACTTGATTGTCTCATATGGGGGAAAACACCATCTGTCTGTATTCTAGAAATAATCTGCATAATTGACTTCCAAACAAGCCTCAAAGAAACAGGCATTTATCACCTTAATTGTGACAGGCAGAATGTGTGTCCCTGCTATTTTATCAAGATAATAGTAATAGCACTGTGGATACCTGGTATCTTGTCTTGCCCTAATTTTTTTTCCAATTTGCGTGGGTAGGAAGTGCATCCTTTGAGTTACAGCTACTCTGTCAAATTACAGAGGAGTCAGAATCACCTAGGACAAAAATAACAGAGTGAGACACCACCAAACGTGGGGCTTGGTGTGCGGTACTTCAGGTACTTAAGGGCTTGCTGGAATTTGGAGAGGGGAGCAGAGACTATTGCAAGAAATTTGTGAGAGGACAGCTTGAACACCATAGGCACATCCACAACATGCACGTAAAATCCAGTTATGAGGGAATCTATTTGGGTTTTAAACCCAGAGGTGCAAATTCAAATTCAGGGTTGTGACATACCGACAGTGAGCTTTGGCCTCCAAGCTGAAACGCACTCAAGGGTCTTATTCAGCTTTCTCTGTGGCTGAAGAATTTTGCTCTTATGAACCAGCAGCAGAAGCAACTCTCAAATTTGAAATCTGTGAGTTCAGGGTGATGGAAGATATTTAAAACTGACTAGTAGGTAGAAATCTTGACATCAGTATCTGAAAACATGAGGGTGCAGTGAATGTTATAACCTCTCTACCGCATGAGTACCTAAGCACCTCACTCCATAAAATTTTGTAATAACAACCCCTTTATGACTTACACCTGGTTATAACATAAAGGATTGATTAGGTCTTGAATCTTACAAGGAGGGTAGACAGCATTTAAAATATATAGCCTAACAATATATTTTCACAAGATGAGCCAACACATTCTCTTGTAAAGTCAAGCTGGCAAACACGGTTGAAGCTCAGGGCAGTAAATAAGGAGATCTGGCCACGGCTGGGCACACTCATGTCCTCCAGGCCATGTGTCTCCTCTTCGTAGCCAGGGACGATTTACAAGAATGAATAGTAACTCTTCCCACCATGCTTGATTTTATTTATTCTTTTGGTCTCCTGCTGAAGGATTACAAGGAAAATAGCCCGCTCTCCCCCCACCCTCTATTTGGCAAGTTTATGTTAATGCAGCCCAGTATTTACAAGTGGGGCATAAACAACTGACAATTTTATGTGGCTAATAAACAAAGTTTTTTTGTAAGCAAAATGTTGTTGCATTATATTCAGAAATCCAATTTGGAGAAAGGCACTTGCATGTAGGAAATAGCAAAGTTGTTGTATAAATCTGAGCTGAAATACTGGGTATCATATGCACACATAAAATTAAAGAAATTACTGAGAGAAGTAAAATCAGCACCCATGAGCATGACTGCAGGTGACGTTTCCAGTGGTGTGGACTAGTTAATACAGGCTGCTGGGCAGAGTATAATAATGAGGAGGACAAAAGTATGATGGTACCATTAAAAACAGAAGACCTGGAAGCTGGTCCTTTCCATATCACTGAGGTTAGTCTGAGGGATTTCTTTTTCCTTTCACTAAATACTGAGTTTCATTTATTACATCACTTCTATTTGGAAAAATTTAATGTTTTAATTATATTTTTATGTATGGCACTTCTGTAAATGAAAATAATTTCTTTGTGCATTGTGTTTTAACATGAAGGAGGAAGGAAAAAATAGTATAGGAATGCTTTAGTGTGTAATTTTTGGTTTTATGTATTTATACATGTGTGTGCCCCTTTGTGCTGTATAGATATGTTACACAGATCTAAAAAGGTATGCTGTGTCCATAGCTCCTCTCAAGTCTCTCCCTAGAAGTCTATGTGCCCTGTTTCTTTCAGTAAAATTGTAACACTTCCATCCATTCTGGATTTCCTTTCTGTCTTGCTAAGCCCTGAGGCATCAGAAATTAGTGTTTTTGTATTGTGGAAGAGTTTATGGTTCATCTGCATGCAGGAGAATCTACTTGCTACACAGACAAGAGGACTGGTTTTATTGTGTCATGCTCACTCAGTGAAGTATGACCTGATACTTGGGCATTTAAGTGTCCTTGCATATACTTATTTAATTTGAACATAAGAGACTTGTGGAGGCCTCCAGCCCCCAAACCTGCTGTTGTCATCTGGTCCCTCTGTGCCCAGCTGTTATCCCCTTCAGGGCGAGGGCTCCTTAGGGGGTGCCCCAGAGACACCTCCCTTGGAGTCGGTCCCTCCGAGCTTGTGATGAGGAGCAGCCTGAAAATTTGTTTACAAACTCCCTGGAAGCAGGAGTGTGGCTGCTCTGTCCATAGCCCAGGGTCCAAGACAAGGGACACAGGTCTCTTTCACAGCTGTGGGCCAGCCAACACCCTGAGAACAACCCAGACAGGATTTGCCACTTCCTGTAGCAAATGCAGACATGTGGTTAATAAAATACTCTGTGTTAGTTTAACGACAGGGGGTCATCTGAGCCTTGCTTTGTCTTGCCTTGAAACTCTGCCTCATTCTGTGTGAGCTCCTCTGAAATATATATAGTGCACTGCTGGCACCCAACAAATGAGTTCTGAGCTTTCTCTTGTTTTATGGGGCTCCTTGTTGTTTTATGTTTGCTTGGTGTATTAGAGATAGTCCTGTTTGTAGCTTCAGCTGTGTTAGTGGAGGAACCCATCTGAATGCAGACTGCTGCTTTTTCTGTAATAAAAAGAAAAAAACTCTTAAATTAGCCTTTCACTTCACAGCCCAAAACTTTGAAACCTGTTTTTGTTGTGACATTTTTCCTCACTGCAAAAATTTAAAAGTTATTATGCTTTGATTTGCCTACTGTATGTTGTATGATTTCCAGGGAAGGGCTCTGTCAGTTTTTTATTTGATTTTAGAGCACTCTGTACACCTTAAGTATAGTTTAAATAATGCTAATAGTAAATAGAAATATGCCATTTGACCCAGATGACTTTTCTTTATTACAATTGCTACCTAAAGGGCTGCATATCTATTTCACACATTGAACATATGGGAAATGATGTTATTTTTTTTCTCTATGTCTTGTTGTTTAATGTTGTTTTTGTTTTGCAATAAATCTGTAGAAGCCCTGTAGGCTGTTTTTCAGATTGCTTTAAAATAATTTCCAAGTGTGTAGTCATTTGTTACGGAATAATGCTTGCTTAATTTGCAAATGTGGGTGCCTGAGGATTCCCATTTCTGCATATTGGCGGAAGAGTGAGACTGTGAGGCACAAATATCTACTTCAGTGCCACTTGAGTGTTCAAATGGGGACAGAATATCATAATTTATGTACTAGCATTTGGAAGACAACTTGCACGGGGCTAAATCTGTTCTAGCTCTTGTCTGGCAACACCACTGTAATGGATGGCATGGTGAGGAATGTAAGTCAAATGATGTTTTATTTCCTTTGTATGATATAACTCTTATACAAGAGCCTGGATCCATAGCTCCACACTTTGCTTTCAGACTTCCATTTATTTTTCTAACCCATTTCAATCTGTTCACTGGATGTCACTGCCTTAGTGATGCAGTACTTTGCTTCTGTCTCTCTTGGTTTATCTTTACTTTTGCAACCCAGCTGGAGTTATCTCCCTTGCTTCTTCAGAAAGCATAAATACTCAGCTGGCCTCAAAATTCTGATGTATACAAGTAAGGTGCATACTCATTCTCCTCAGTAGGGAATCATATACAATGAAGTTTGTGGTTTAGAATCAGCAAGGCATGCAAATAACACAGAACATGCCACTGCAGTGCTAAATGCTACAGGTCTTTCTTGAAAATCTATTTCAATGCTCCTTTTGTAGAGTTATCCTACTCCTGCCAAATGCTGAGTGGCTTTTGAAGCTTACACATATCTCATTGATATTAATGAGAGAATGGCACACTGTGTAGTAAAAAGAGGAGAAGAAAGGTTCATAATGCCCAGAACTCTCAGAATCAATCACAATAAAATTAGAACAAAAATAGATGAGGTAACTAAGATCAAACATCTCTATTAAGCACCACATTGTCTTCATAGATCTTCCCAAAGTATCTGAAACACAGAAGATGTCATTTCCTACAACACAAGTAAGACTTCAGCTTCATGAGGGCAAATCTTTACTTTGAATCAAGTTGACCCTAATGAACAAATGCTGTAGCCCCTAATGACAGGCAGTTTACTCCACTTTGTTTGCTGTAGATTCTTCACCTGGTCTCTGCAGTTCACCCACTGACATTGCAATAATTTAATACTGAGTCTAGAATATGCTGTTGAGACCTGCAGGATGTAAGTTAGAGAGAATGTGTTTATATGACTCTACATGTCAAATTACATGATAGGATCATATAATTAGAAGTATTAGCCTTGTATGAATTCAGTGTGCCTTTTTTTCCAGGCCAAAAAACTTAGCATAGGATTAAAATTCTTCTGTGGACCCAGTCGTGTTTCTTACATGTCTGTTGATGCATGTTGCTTCTTCCACTGGTAGAGGTCCTCTTGTTGCTATCTAGCCAGAGTTTCTCTCCCCAGATGTTTGCTTGCCATGTCAGTCTTACAAGTTCTGTTACCACCCCTGTTCATTGTTAGCAACACAATAAAACATATTATCATAGATCAGTTATTATATAAAACATCTATATCTGCATTGTAAGAATTACTGCTCTTTTCTTTGTTTCACTGACATTGTTAACAGGTGTCACTCTGTTTTGGGTGGATGTTCTAGTTAAGACTGAGCATTTTTGATCTCTAAAGCCTTTCAATTCTGTAGTAATTCTGCAATTTCAATAGCAGGCAATGAGAAGTTCAAAACTCTGTTATTTCAAGTTTATATGCAGCAGTATATGCTTTTAATGCTTGAAAAGCCATTGGGTCTTAGATGAGAAATGAACAAAATAATTCACAATGCTTGGTTGTGGGTGTTCACAAAATGTCAAAGCCATTTTAGAAAGCCATCCCAAACAGCATACTTTGAAAGGTACAGGCTTGGGGACACGTGCAGATCCTTCCTTAACATACATTTTCAAAACCAAAGTTGTTTTCCCATTTCTTTTCTGTGACAGGTGAATTGTGTTGTATTCCTATACTTCAGAAACATAAAACAAAACAATGTGACTCTGGGAATGCAGTATAATGATTTGGGAATGAGGTGTAATGATTCACCGTGGTGAGGTGCCATTGTGGGTATTTAGAAACCAGCAAGTCCTGACAAGAACCATTATTGCCCCTGCAGTTAAAAAATAGTTAAACTTCATGCTTACAAAACAAGGCTACAAAACAAGCTCTTGCAGAAAATAGAACTTGGACTGTATTTTTAAGTTGTGAGTGCAGTGTATTGAAGTCCATGAATTTGGATTAGACTAATCACTGTACTCTATCCAGAAATTTCCAAAGAATGTTTCATGTACCATAGCAAGAACTGGATATTGAAATCCATGGGGCCAAATTTTAGACTAGTTCTGTTTCTCCTTAAAAATACTAATTAAATAATTAAAAATACAATAAAATCAGAATGCATGTCTCAGTGTAAATCAGTAAAGTGATGGCTACTTGTCAGCTGTATTCTTAAAAAGCACTTAAAGACTGGCATCAGACTTTCAAATGCAGTAAGACTTCTCCTCTATTGACTAAATACCATGTGGCAATAATAGAAAGACATTGAAATGTTACCTGTTGAAGCAAGGGAGTGCTACAGGACAAATTTCTTGGATGGTTTTACTCAGATTCTAAAGGTGGATGGTGCTAGTCCTGGTCTTGGTCAAATTTCCAGTGCAGTTCCTCCCGCAGGCTCAGTCTCCAGGCTGCAGCTAGACTTCTCAGTGGTTCAGTTTTGCACAGTGACTCTGCCCTGACACCAGACAGAACCAAGAGTCAAATTATGACAGTTGGTGCCTTTAGTCACAATATTCACTCAAACTGCTGTTACTCTTGGTAGGAGATTTTACTGTAAGCCACAGAAGGTCATGTGGCTGTAGGCTACTCTGGGAAGGTAGCGAGGGGAAAGCTGACACTCAGGAGTTTCTGCAGCAGGTCACTGGGGGATTCTCCCTCCTGTGGTATGTGATAGCTCATTTAATGGACTGTCATCAGCTGCATTACCATGATCTTCAAGTAACGAGACAAATTGTGACTGAATTTACACAAAGTTTGGAGAGAATCTTCCCTGTCTCTGTTCCTTGCTTAATACCCAGACAAGGAAAGTGGAGCCCTGAGCTGCACATCTGCTGTTTCATTTGTATAGAAAATCTGTGCCACGCCAACCCAACTCTAGCTCAAGTAGGGGACAGCTGAAATGGCTCTGAAATGGTGAAGGTCATCCTCATTACTAACTCACCCTCCTCTGGCAAAAACTGAGCCTAAGTTTGAGGTAAAACTGGTGGATGTCTAGGTAAATACCCTCCAGCTACAGGTGAAGATATATGATGGCCTTTTGACAACATAAAGTTGCATGAGCTGTGACCTGCAGTTCACTGTATGCCATCAAGTCCAGTATGCTCCACTTGGTCATTATTGATGCTGTCTGTTTATGTTCTTGCAAATAAAACTTAGGTATTTTTGCATAAAATGCAGCTCTGTGATCCGGCAATAGAACATTTTTTCCTTGGGTTCTCTGCAACTCTTAATGACATACGTAAGGCCAATTAACATTTTTTTCAATGAAAAAGATATTTAACCCGATTCCATATGCTTCTTGTACCCACTGATATGAAGATTACC
>WAAG01048120.1:0-36836 GCA_013390105.1 Tichodroma muraria | reverse complement strand
AGTCTTGCAACCATAGGACAATTTGAGGGATAATATTTCTGTTTTCCCTAGCAATATAATCTGAGATTAGTTCAGCGATTTATGTTTCTTGGTCTAAATTTTCTTGTCTGTGTTCCAAACTTGAGTGCATTTAAATGTCTTTTGGAGAGTGCACTTCTTTTGTTGCGTGCTTTTTTTTGTTTTCTTTTCTTTTCTTTTTTTTCTCCTTATTTCAAGATTCCAGTACTAATGAATCTAAATAACCCTTTCTTCCTGAACGATAAACAAACTCATTGCTGACAATGCACTGAGACGGAATTGTGACATTACTTAGCAGGTCACCAGTGAAATGAGTTAGGTATGATGTTAATGCTCTGTTAGAGTTGGAAAACAAAACCAGGGGTTTTCCAATGGGGAACAGAGAATATTATAACCCTAACAAATAGATAGAAAGATACATCTTTTATGGATAAAAGATTTAATATTTGACTCAAGTACTAAGACAACGCACAGACAGAAGTACCACAGAGAAGGTCAGCTTTCACAAAGAACTTCTGCTACGAATGTTTTGGCTCAAACTTTTACAGAACACAACCAAAAATGAGAGTTGTTTTTGAGGATGAAGTTGTCAGGAAAGTAAAGGCTAGGTGACATTATCAAGCTGAGGACAAACCCTCCTTCCTCAGCCGAATAAAAAACATTTCCCCTTCAGTTACTTGGAAGCATTTCACTTCTGTTAAGCTTCAGCAGTGAAGTACTGAAACAGATCCTTACACTGGCACGAAGGGGTAGATTCCATCAACAAATTAGATTTAAAAAAAAATCAAAAATGGTTTGATACCATGAGCAACTGTTGGTTCTTAATCTTAGCATGAATACCAGGATCAAGTAAAGGGTCATCTGGAAGACTCTTGCAAACTTCTGGGATAATCAGACACACTATGAAATCCTGAGACAGAAAAGAAACTGTGTGCTTGACTATCAGCCATTTCATACAGCTCCCTCTGTATGCAGTTACTGTGAGTCATGTTAAATAAATCAATCATGAGAGTCCTGCACTGACAGTCAGATTTATCCTACAATTAAAGGCTTGGCACAAGGGTGAGAAAACTTCATACGAGAGGTATGCAACCACACAACAGCTGCAACTGTGGGGCATTTGGATATTCAGGAGAGTAATATGTTGTTGGCAACATGACTCACGTCTCCTAGGAAGCACCATTAATACTTCAGATTTACCACTCTTAAATGCAAAGCAGCTTCTCCTAGTAGTTCAAGGAACTCAGGAAAAACAAGGACCATATTCTTTCTATCTAAATTTTCATAATGTATCACCACATGAATTATAAGTGTATAAAAACCATTAAATGAGCATCACAACTGATGAGTATAGAAACTCAAGATTTGAACATTATGAGACTTATGACAGAAATCACTTGAAAAGCAATAGCCATGTCTGAGTTGCACCACTTAGTATTTTATATATTAATAAATCAATAGTTACTAAAATGTTGTATTATGCAACTATTTCCTTACCCATTATTTTATGACTTACATCTCTTTAACAAGAGGAAAAGAAATGCAAAAGAAAACTACTACTTAAAATCTTAAAAAAGGAGGAGCAAATAGGAAACAATTAACTTTCAGTATTCCTCCTCTCCTCCACCCCGACCTGTCTTTCTTCACCTGGCCAAATAAGTAGTTAGATGTATACATATCCTTGCACCATCTCTGATGAAACAACACTGTTTGCACACATCCTTTCTTCATTAAAAATCCAGATGGGTAAATAAAGGACTGACGTCATTTTAATTTGTCTTTGCTCTTAATTAACTGATTCTTTTCCATTAAGGCTAGAGTCTCGCGTAAAGCTGGATATAATGGGGACAGGATGTGTCACCCCCATTTCCAGGTCACTCTTCGTGTTGCTGAGTGGTGAAATGCAAAGTCTGATGTCTGATGAAAGGAGATGGTGTATCTGGAGCAATCTCTATCTCATGTATGATTTAAAAAATTTCCCTTTCATTTTTAAATCTGATTTGAGGCCGTAGCTGTGAAAGGAAAGGCCGGTAGGGGCCGTGTAAAACAGGCCTTGCTCCTGCATCCCCACCCTCCTTTGTCAATACAGCATAATCTCATTGTGCACCAGCCTTGCCATTCCAGTTCTGAGTTTTTCCTCAGATAGCATGGTGATACTATTTATATGAACAAGTCCACACCTGGCTCTCAGCTGTCAACATTCTTTATTTTAAGACTTCACCGGGTCTTTATTGACACTAAGTGCTTCAGGGTGAACTTTAAACAAACAGCAGGATTTAGGGGTTTTCAAAGACATTAATTTTATCTCATCTTGTAAAAGATGTTTCTATTACAACTTTGCATTTTAAAGACTCACACATCTCGCGGCAATGGCACACACTACAGCATTCCATGAGCAGTACCGCAGTTTCCTGAATATCATGGAATAAAAGTTTGAATGTATTTACAAACATATTCAGGAACCGTTTCAACAACAGACAAGTGGGCTTTAAGAGCTGCCAAAGGGGGCACAAATCAAGGGACAAAAGCAGCAAACAGTACATTGTTTCACTTTCACATGCAAAGGAAATCTAACCACATCTTGCTTTGCAAAACACATCTCACAACCTGTAACACATTAGACTTTCATCAGACACAGACTGAACGGGACTTTGAAGTGTGGGGAATATTTGGGATTTTTTAATAACTGGCAACAGCCCAGCTGCTTTTATTTGTGATGCATGCCCATAGAGAGGCAGTGAGCACCTCCTGTAGCACTGAGGGCTTTCTGCTCCCAGTGCTTCAGATGGGCTAAATCAAGGATTGAGCCCATAGCCTACTCTGAAAGCACTCCCCCTCCAACAAATAGTAGCTGTCTTTTGGTAAGCCCTAGAGACACAACAGCACTGAGAGAAAAGAAATATGAATAACACAAGAAAGTTGTTTGGTTTTTAATTTGCTTTCCCAGCAACATTCTGAAACACACACCAACTATTGGGAAAATTCACATAAGCATTCACATGACTTCTGCAAAGGCAGGATATGTTACACTGCAAAATGCTTAAGAAGCCATCTTGAACAGCTGAATGTTCTAGGCTTGTGTATGTGGCATTTCCTGACTGCAGTCCTTCCTCTTTTCACTCCAGACAACAAGTTTGGTGAGACAGTAGCTGCAAGACACTGAGTTCTCAGACCACAAATACTTCCCTGTTCTACTCACCCTTCTTCCCCAACGAACGTGACATAGAGTTTATTTCTCTGCAGGTCTTTTCTTGAGTAGCCCATGATCTGGTTAAAGGCATCTTCTAGCAAGTGATCTCTCCTGATGATTAATCTGAAGGGCAAAATTATTTTGAAACAGCAATTTATGAACATGTACCACATTTGGAAACATCTGTTTACACTGCAGGATAGTAACAGGGTGACTTCAGAGGTACCTGTTTCTGCTGGATAATTTTATCCAGATCAGGAAGCTCCTGTTAGTCTATCTCCTCCAATGCTCTCCTTAGGTTTCAATAAAATGTCCCTTGTACAAAGAAGTTTTGTTTTGTCTACCTTGCTTCTTCTTTAAATTAAAGTCTTAAGGGGAAAGGTTCTGAAGCTACCATTTTCATTAAGTCTGAAATCCTTTTGTAAAGCTGGGCCCCTAAGTGAGTTTTACTGTGAGCAGGAATCTAATCCTTTCCGTAAAAATCAATCTCTTAACACAGAAAAGATAAAACCATGGAAAATCACAGTATGGTAAACCCAGAAACACATCCCTACATTATCCTTGAGTGTGTGATGGTACAAAAAGTCTAGAAGGAACGGCAATTATTTGTACAAAACCCCCATGAAGCATCACACATGGAAATGCAATTTACCTTCTGAAAGAAAAATCGTGAAAATGAGGGAAGTGTCATAAAGTTCTAAAATAAGAGGTGAAAGAATCCTCCTTACTTAAACACTTTATCCTCTGCCAAAAAAAATGTGTTTAATTAGTTTCCTGACACTTCACTTGTTTTATACCCAAATACCGCCTTCTGCGCGTGCCCATCAGATGGCAGCTGCCGCTGCCTGCAGGAAGGCACCTGGAAACACCCCTGCCTCCTGCAAAGCCCCTGCTGGCCCTGCAGAGCTCAGTGGCTGCACTGAGCCATCCTGCCGAGGGCGTGCAAGGGGAGAGGCCAGGAACTGAGCAGGTACCTGGGCAACAAGAGGACCCAGGCAGCAGTGGAGCCCTGCTGGGCCCTGCTTTGAACAGGTCAGCGCTGTTGCCTGGGAAAGCAACCCAGAGAAAACTTCCACTCACATATCAAACTACAGCTTAAAAATCTGCAGTGTGATGGCAAATAGGTAAGGGAAGGAAGGACAGGGAAAAAAAGGGTGTAAGAAATGGAACAGGTATTACAGGGAGTGAATGCTCCCCAACAGCATTACTTGGGCACAACAGCTTGGGCATTACTTGCCCAAGCATTCAGGACACAGCTTTCAGGCTTCAGCTTTCAGCCCAAGCTTCAGGACATAAGGCTTTAACTGTTTATGATTTCATTATATTCTAGGCAGACACTGCTCAACCTCTGCCTCTTAAGACTTGTATAAACAGTACCATTTTAATTCCATTTCAGTTTTGCAAAATTCGTAACAAGCTCACACAAATGGAGTCTGAGCTTTGAACAGATTTCTGCAAAATAAGAGAAGTGACTGGCTGAAGGAAATAAAAAAAAACCAAACCAAAAAACAAAATGAAACAGAAAACCCCCTTTTTATAATAGAGGAAATGATTAGATCATGTTCTAGTGCCTCACGGCAATGAGTTTGATAAGTGGCACAAGACTTGGCAATTTACAAAATTTTGAAAGTATCTTGTGAGGACAATCCTTATATATAAGGGCACACAATCACATGACTAGCAAATAAATGAAGGAGGAAAGACCTCACTCCAAGCACTCTAGCATTCATAGTGCTAAAATAAAAATATTAGCCATTTTTTAAGGCAATCCTTAGAATTTAGTAACGTTTAATGCATGAACCCTCTTTACTAAAGAGGACTGTGCTATCAGGACAGGAAATGTTGTACAAAAGACAGGCCTATTTAATTTTTTTTTTTTGTGGAAGAAGATATGAGAAAATATAACTGTTTGTATCATAGCAGTTGCTATAATGGAAAAATGCAGATGCCTCCTGTTCTGCAGGCCTCCTCCCAAAGCTCTTCTTGGCACCGTATTGGTAATATTGCCTGTGCAAAAACATAGTTGGAGAAAGCACAGAAGCGCTCAGAACTTGCTGTATCCTCTGCTATGAATCACATGCTGGCATTAAGTCTTTTATTACAGGTTTTATATTCCCAGAAATGCCTGGGTAACCATAACATCTGCATTCCTTCTAAAAGGAAGAAGCTTGCAGATGCGTGAGGCAAGGCAAGCTGCCTGTAAAGAAACCCAGTTTCATGAGATGCTTCAACGTACTTCAATTTCCCTGGGCCTTGTCCATATCCTTTAGTCTCCAACTTCCTGTAGAAGTTTCTTAGCTTGGCTTCAAAATCCCTTTTGTACGGAGCTGGAGCTCGGGCATTGGCACGCTGAGTACCTGCAGGGAACAATGAGCAAAGAATGAGCTGCAGTGACATGAGCTGATGGATGTCCTATCTGCCACTGGAAACACTCCTCAACAGCGAAAGGTATGCATGGTATGGGTTTGGTTTAGTCACCTTTATAAAGAGTAAAAGCTGCATTATCTTCAAATCTGCTCTGCATCCAAGACTTTTTGGTTTTCCACTTCCAATAGTATCATCTTTCAAAAGTAAATCTTGAAAGAGCGAATCCAGGTCAATGCAAAAGATGGATTAAAAAAACAGCAAAAGCAACTAGAAAGACTTTACTTCTTGTTTTACAAGTACACTTTATGTCTAACCTTTATAATAGTTCATATGATACATGTTCTGTTCTGGTTTTAATATTAACAGGAAAACAACAACTCAGAAATGAAGCATAAACAGACTGGACTCTGCACTGGCCCTGTCGACTACACCAAGAGGAAGAAGGAAAACATTTGGAAATTCCTTAGTAGAAGTTTTTCCCTGGTGAAGTAACAAGGAAGAAAAATACAGGAAGAATGGAAAGACTACCAAATGTAAGTTTATGGAACTTCTAATCAGCGGCTGCAAAACATACATGATGGTCATGTAAGTGAATTTAATTTTGAAAAACTGTTTTTGAGGGTCAATTTCCTAAAAGCAAGGAGAGGTGAGATGTGTACACCAAAAAAAAATGGCATACCCTGCAACAGCATGCACAAGTCCAGTATATACAAATTAGGTGTTTAGCCTGATCTATTCTGAAAATGGCCATCATTAGGACTTCCACTGCCTCCCTGGATAAATTACTTCCACTTAATCGATTGTGAGGCAGGGTGCCAAGGAGGCAGTTATATTCCTTCCCTGCACGCCTGTGTAGACATCCCCCACAAAAAAAATCAGAGGATGTTTAAAATATTTCATGCCCTAAAGCACACGTAAGCTGCCAACTAGTTCTCTGGAACTAATGGTCACCTCTAATGCACTGAAAGCACAAATGAACAGTTTAGCAGTACCTTTCTGCTGGGTTCTGTCTTTTAACTGAGTTCCTCATGCCAGTTTACTTCTGGCTCCCTGCATGAAACTAAGCCAATACAGAAACACTGATTGCTACTGTGGGGGAAGGCATGGGAACGGTAGGTTTCAGGTAATAAAAGAGAGGAGGTGCATCCGTTCAGCCTGTGGGCAGAGACAGGGGAAGGAGAGCAGCCACAAAGCCCATGGGTCTGACAGAAAAGGCGACAGCACATCCTGCGGAAGTGGGGGCTGGAAGGAGCTGCAGAGTCTATCTCTGCTGAGATCAGAGAGAGAGCAAGTGAGCTCACTAACAACGCTAAATGCCATTTAACAGGTCTTTAAAAGACCTGTCTGACCAGAAAGACACTTGGCACTTGTTCCAGGCTTGAAGTGAAGTGTGGGAAGAATAGTAAATATCATGGACTGCAGGGCTCCAAAAGGAACACGAAGGACCCCTCTGGAAAAACAGATCATGGTCATTGATTCACCTATAGTGGCCTTCCTCTTTTACTGAGAGCACCAAGAGCTTCTAAAGGTACACTCAGTTGAAATCTCCTGAAAACTTATAGAAACCGTAAACAGCATTTTAACTATTGGCCTTTTCCTGATCTTTGTTTTGCTTTGGGTTGAAGTACGTACAAAAATGCAGTCACCAGAAAAAGGCAACAAAAATATACTTTAATGTTAACCCCTGAAGGAAGCTGGATTTTTTTGAAGGGTATCACAAAACATAAATCTGATAACATATTACTTCATGGTTCAGAAATCAGCATCATAATATTCTGTCAGCACATGACAAGTCCTCACTGCAAATCAGATGCATATGCCAAGAAATTCCTGGGCAATTATAGTGATTACTTCCGCCTTGGGAACAAAAGATGTTAATGGAAGAGCTAAAACCCACCAGTGATGCGAGAATCATACTTGATTTTCAAAGAGGTTATATTCTACAGCAGATATAAAGTGTAGCTTCATGACTATTCATTTTTCCCAAAAGAGAAAGTACAAGTGATTGTGACTGATCTGAACAATGGATTCTTAACACCCCACCTCGTGCGGTGCAGCACAGCCAGCTTAGCTGATGAGAAAACACAGAGCCTCCATAGAAGTGTGGGTTATTTACAATTTCTCATCAAAAAAGTCGTTTGTACACCAACACAAACGTGCATGCTTGCAGACTGACAGGGAGATTCAATAGCCTCTCTATATTTCCCTATGAGCAGAAGAGAGATTACAATTTTAGGGAGAATGAGACTAAAACCATCACTGTTCATTCTCTACTATCTGCTGCTACTGTGAGTAAATGAGAATATCACATGTTAAAGACTGAATGTATTTTGAAATTAGTTTGTTGGAATGAAGCCATGCCCAGCATGCTTTGGTGCACATACCAGTGATTAAGAAATCTTGAAATCTTAACTCTGGAAGCCAAAACTTGTTTTATTTATAAAAGAATGCCAGGTTTGCAGTTGGAAGTAAGATGCATACACACAGATTTCATCATTCCCTTCTTTTCAATAAAGGAAACAGTTATATCTAAACTATATACACACTGAAAGTAGTAATAAATGCAAATATTGTATTTCACTGCTTCACAGAATGCCGTAAGACCATTAAAGTCTTCAGATAGATTCTTCAGAGAGAACTTACAGAGGTCCTTTGTCCAACAGCAGGAAAAGCTACCACATGTTTATGAATGCATTTATCTGGTTCCATGAAAAGGCAAAGCTTTTTGTTATTGTGGACTGCCCATGGGAAATGACTGTTATTGGGAATGCCCATGAAAATCACAGCTCTTTTTCTGATAAAAGCTGCTTGTTGTCTGGAACTACCTAGAGTTGCTTACACCCTAAATGTTCTCTGTTTATCTGTGCTTTTGTTACCAAATTTGTAGAAATTCCCTTTGATAGATTTGTTTATCTATTATCTTGAGGAAACTAAGCATAGCAACATCTATCAACACAGCCTTCGCATGGAACTTGTCGTACTTGCAATAAATACTTCTGATCTTCAACTTAGTTAAGAATCTGAAATATCAGTTTCATTCCAATCTGACATGAATATTCAGACAGCTGCAGTATGCTATGTTTTAAACTCATGGTAAAGTATAACAAGCTGGCTTCTATACATAAGATTGTCCCTCATTGCCCCACAGTCCCATGACATTTTAATTACTCATTTTAATGTACAGTTATTAGATCCATGCTTTTAATTCTCCAGGCATCAGGATGCTGGCATGAGCAGTCACTTAGTTGTTTCACATCAGTGAGAAACAAGTCCACATGTTTTTTTACAAGTCAGAACAAAATCACAAGCCCTGAAGTTGTAATACACCCAGCAAAGCATCTTGTGAGCCCAAGGCAAAGGTTCAAGTCTGACAGTCAAATGCAATTGTACTTGTTGACTTTGCTCAAAAATAGTTCTAGATCTGTCTTTTCAAGGATGAGAAGTGGTTTCATAGAGCCCCTGCAGAAGCTTTGCCTGAGCAACTTACCTGGAGAGTTCTGAGGTGAAGACACCGGCGAGCCCCTCGGGGACTGGCAATAACTAGGATGAAGTAAGGCATGTGGCGGCACATATGACATTATCTCCTCCTCAAACAAGCTGGCAAAAAGGAGCAAAGAAGAAAGAACATGTTTATTTGAATAAATGGCAGGTTTCACTTTCTAGGAATAAATCTCTAGTTCTTAACCTGCTTTCTTTGGTAGTCACTTACCTATTTCCACTGTTCACACTTAGAGTGCTACAAAATATTTTACTGCCATTTCCTCAAGCAGATTTTTAAAGTACTGGAAAGCTATTTGGCTATTTGTTCTCAAGGTTAAAATATAGTTAATCAGCCTTGAAAATTCATGGACCCCCCTCTCTCATTACCAAGGAGTCAATAACCTTATTCAGAAACATTCTAAGCTTCCAGGATTAAGAATCACATCTGAACTTGTTAAGTGTATTGACTGGTAAGCTTGTTAGCGTAACATTTTATGCCTAATAACACTCCTGCTGAACCAGGTATCACATCTAGCCTGTTCAAACTGAGTTACTTCATGCTTCATCTATTATTGATACACAATTTTTAAGGTAAAAAAAACATTTCGTAGCCTAATCACTGCATCTGTGTGTGTATGTGTGTGTATGCATGCATATATATATATATATATATATATTAAAATTCCAGTCTTGCCCCAAATTTGACACAAGCTAATCCAAAAAGGGACAGAATATCTAATATCAGAAATATCTGGTATCAAAGGGTATTTTGAATGTGAAACACAAGACAAACTGCTGTGATAATACGTAAAAGTTATTTTCAAAATTGAGCTATAGAAAGAACTACAAGCCAATCTTATACTATCCAATGCAATGAAAAAAAATGTTTAAATAAAAGATGTTTCTTACTAAGTCTGTTCACCAAACAAATACCTAGACTTTTTTTTAATATGGATTTTTTTTAACAGGTCTTTTCTGACAGTTCTTTTTACAGTCATGGCCATGCGATGATTTCCTCCAAGTTACACATAAAAATCTAAAAAGCTTTTAAGAAACAATATTTACATTTAAAAAAGGCCCAAACACAGATTTAAAATGAGATTTTTTTAATAGTTGTAATAATTTGGACATTTAGGGACCAGAAATGATTATCATTATGCAACCTGACCTCAAAATACAACTATTAATGTATATTCTATTTCACTAGATTCAATTTTAAAGGTACCCGCGAATTTCTTGATGCACTTTTACAGTGGATGAGGGCACAGCATCCAGATAAAAGGATTTAATTTTGGCAAAAAACCTGTCTGATTTTTTGAGTTAATAGCTTAAATGAAAACTAGTAAAGAACCAGCCTCCCATTTCCTGAAGTCTGTAAGAATATTGCCTTTGCTAAAGGGGACAATGCTTGACAGCACAGAGAAGAGGCAAGTGAGACATTAAGTAATAAAAACACCTCTCAAGTATTTACCTTTACAAACAGGCACTTCCCAAAGCACAGAACTAAACAAGCATTCTAAAAGCAGCGTAAGGCAAGCAGCTGTGGAATAAAGCACCTTTCTAAGCATCAGGGCTGGATGAAACAGGACAACTAAAGGTGGTCTGGGCAAACCCATACAAATCACAAGCACAGTGCCCTTGCACTTGCCTTTCATATTCCATCATCCTATGAAAAGTGCGACCTTCAACTACCATCTAGACTGGAACATGATGAAATAAAACCCGAGCCCTGAGCTGCAGCCCAGCTGCAAGTACAAAGAGTGAAAGGGCAACGACTGGGTGACACCATGAGCACACACTGCTCCCTGAAGGCTCCTGAGCAGCTGCCACAGCATGTTCCACACGCGCACGGGCAGCAGCAGTGCCTACCTGAGTAACATGACAAGGTCTGCATCACTGGATAAACGCACCAGCCCAGGTGTTCCCTCTGTCCGGATGAACTGGATCTTCTCCCTGTGTAAGCACAAAAAAAGCTTTCAAAACACCTTTTGCAAATAAGGCATCAATGTGCACCACAGCAGCAAGAAAAAGCACAGAGTATATCAGAAACCTCTGGGTTATGCTTTTCCCTACTTTTTTCCCATGCCACACCAAGTCCATGTGAGCAGTAAAATATTACAACCAAAAAGGTAATTTGTTCTGAGGAAGGATGCTCCTGTTGCCACCTCTTCAATGCTCATGCTCTTGGCAGGTAGTATAGTCACCCAAACAGTTTAAAAAAAAAAAAAAAATTTAAAAAAAAAAAAATCAATGCCTCAAATTCAAGCTCAAGTCCATGTCTCTGAATTCGAAGTGGGAGGCTGAAACCTGTAGGAGGACATTCCTACTGCAGAAGTGAACTCTTTGAAGAGGCACTGTCTCTTCTGAGACTCTATACAAATGCAAGCCATACATTACAATGCATGCTTGTGATTTTAAAGTCAGTGTTTTTGTACCACACCGCATTTAAGATACCTTCCAGTAAAAAAAAAACTGTATTATTTCTCCCCTCTATTTCATCTAAGCACACATCCTTTCTCCTAGACCCAGTTTGGTCACTGTTGTGGAATCTATGCGTCCTAAGTTCTGAGCATGGTAACTCAAAATTTTAGGATTTGTACTGAATATAATTCCTTGGATTCCTATTTTTTTCTCTGCAGAGCCTTTCCCTGCATTCTGAAGTATGAGTATATCCTTCATATTTTTTCTTTATCACTATGATAGTACAGCAGAGATAAATTCTAATTTGGCTTTACACTTCTGGAGGAAAAGAAAACAAGAACCAAACCCACATATTAAAACCTGTCCCAAATCTAAAGGAGAAAACACACGAACAGAAAAGTAAAGACTTCTGTACAAGAACAGCAGCTTTAGCTCAGCTCAGGTCTGTCTACCCTACGTCCTGTTACCAACAGTGACAAGAAAGTCAAAAACACTCCATGCAATTGGCAGGGCAGGGGCATCTGGACACTTCCAGAGCCCACTTCACTTTACATCAGTGCCAAATGGCAAGGCTGGAGGAAATAAATGGTGGATTACAAAATATATCTTGGCATTCAGTTGGCAGTAACACCAGAAACCAGGACATTTTCTGGGTTAACTAATATATGCAGCCTTCCAAATGAATGCAATCCATGACTTCCTGGGGTTACCAGTGAGAGTTGTGATTGGAGTGATATTTTTTTTAATATATATGCCTTTTACCTTCCGTTAAGATATAAATTATGTTGAATGTTTAACAGGTGCCTTTGCCTGAAGCCTTTTACATTACTTAGCAGACTCTCAGTTTTACCTGCAGTGCTGTAGTAGTTTGGCCGTGATTGGCCAATGTGTATTACTGACATTTGATAAAACCAATGAAAGCGTGGGTACGCCTTTTACGATACACCTTTTTTAAATGCAAACCCGGGAATCAGCTCTCTCTTGGTTTCCGGCAAATGCTCTGGTAAGAGCTCCTGCCGAACATTCTCTGCTCCCCCTCTCCCCACGTGGCTGTCGGGCCTGGGGGGGAGGGGGAAGCAAGTCAGGCTGACCGGGAAAAAAGGAAAAAAAGACCGCAGAGCCAAACTGTGAGCTTCGTTGCTGATATCTGGCTGATGGAATTCGAATTTTCTTCTCCTGCAAGCATGGTCGGTGAGAGAGTTTTCTCGGGGCTGTCTTGGAGCCGGGAAGGATCGCGCAGATCGGGCGGGGATGGCTTTTTTGAGTGGAGTTCGCTCTGGACTAATTTAACCCTAATGAGACCGAGGGGTGGAAAGAAGAATCCACTAACTTTCTTTCTCTCTAACCATAAGAATCCAGCCAGAACTATAGCCAGGAATGGCTCTGCAGCCCCAGCACGGCTTGTTTTAGTAAATGTGACTGCTTTGGCATGGCTGCTGCTTTTCGTGAACCTCTTAAGTATTCAGATGAAACCAGAAAGCTTCTATCCTCTCCGGAGTGAAAGAAAGGACAGAATGAAGACACATAGAGAAACTGCATAAGGATATTCTACAGTCAGAAATTGAAGGTGATATTTTAAGTGGAGGAGAGATAAGGAGTTGTTTTATTTTTACATTAAAATCTTTTATAGGCTATGGTGATGGACTGTAATATAATGAGACAATTTTCCTTTAAACCATAAAAGAATATGGGGAGATGAACGGTTCAAATTGTAAATCTGAGCAAAAGAACACTATATTGACGGGGCCAGTATTGAGATGATTGTGACTGTTGGGAGATTTAGACAGAGCAATGAAATTTTGTCCTAGAGAAGAAGATGAAGAAGAGAACTTTTGCTGTTGAACAGTTTTGTCTTTAAAAAAAAAAAACCCCATGGATCGATTATGGCCCAGAAGTACAGCTATTAAAGAGCTGTAAATATGGGAGGAATTTTCATGATATAAATGTGTTTTCCGGGCGGCTGTTATCATGAAAAGTTTGTTTTGTCTTGTTTTGTTTCAGTTTTTAGTTCCATAGCGAGTAAAAGATGCTCCAATCTCTAGAAGAATTGAAGAAAGACTATTCTAGAATTGAAAAACTGACTGAAAGTTTCTAAATGTAATTTCTGTATGTTGTTAATGAGAGTGAGAGAAATTTTGGTAATAGAGGAAGAATGTTTGAAAGGTTTCATTCTAATTCCAAGAGTTTGTTAGTTGTTTTTTTTTCTTCTCCTTCTTTCCTTTTTGTATTAGTTAATAAAAGTCTGTTCTTTTCAAGTTTAAACCTGCTTTGCTCTTGATTACAAAATTCCTTTTCTTTTGGCAACCCAAATTGATAGTTTTTTTCCTGTCTGGTTCACAATGAAACCACGACAAGTGCCTTGGAATAAGATTTAATCTTGGCAACATGCCTAATAAAGATATGATAAGTACAATGTTTCTCACTCCACCATGAAACCTCTGAATAGCAATCATCTACATGTGGTATATTTTTATTTTATATTTTGATAAACTCTAAACTTCTTATCCCTTCTTTCTTTAAGGGAATGAGAAATTATTTTAGACAGAAAATGTCAGAGATCTTTTCAAATTAGCTTTGTCCTCTTCCACTGGCTAAATACTGATTTTCCTCCTCACCTATGTAATATTTACAATAATAGTATTATTAATAATAATATTTAACATAATTATCACTCCACTTCAACTGCACCACGGTCCTCAAAAGAAGAGATTACTGGCAGTTGTACTAATCACTATACAAAAAAATTACACAAAGAATTCATACTGAAGGATTTCAGATAGGCCTTAATTTATCAAGTGTCAGAGCAATGTCCATGGAGTTGCCTAGTCTCACAATGTGTCAAACAGACATGGATTCCAATAATTTGCTAAATCAGGGTATTAAAAGACTAACCAGGAAATATAAAACTGGGATCTTTATAAAAATGAAAATGTTACTGAAGCATTAGCTTTAGAAGGATATAGGAAAGGTATAACGGAAGATTTACCTTAATGAAATTCCTAACTTCAAATACTAAAATTAGAATGGAACCATTCAGGTTAACAGAATGGCTTTTCTGACCAATCCCATTCAATGTAAAATAAAACTATGTTCATTAAAATCCCCAGTCATTCTGCTGAAGCAAGTCAGTTAAGGCATAAACCTTCAGTCTCCTTCCAAGGTAAATGTACAGAAGGACACATAATCTCAAGCAAATGAGAAGGTACAGAAAACAGTATCTTTTATCCTCTGATCTTCCGTTTTTAATCTGAAACCCGTCTCACTTTGTGGGAAATTACGAATCTGTAATGAGGAAGCAAGGTTCTACTAGAAGCAGAATCGGGGAATACCAAAAAGCCTTGTGAGCAACTTGAACTCTAATTTGGTGAAAAATCCCATAACACACACATGAAGAAAATTACACCAATTGCTATCAGACTAAAGGAAATCAAGCACCCTGGGAAAAAGAATATGAAGCAATGAAACTGCAAGCAACCAGATATTGTTTGTATAATACTTCCCAGCAGATTTCAAACCAAGCCTGGTGGGACAAACTTGCCTATAGTGGTATGGGTACAACTGATTTGACATGCTGAGAACTGTAGGTTTCTGCTGTATTTTCCAGAGAGCTTGTATTCTGCTAGTATGTTGTTTCAGGTTTGATGGCCAGGATTTCTCTAGAAGGCAAACCACACCTTTAACACAGAAGTCACATCACAAAACTTGTTATGCTACACACGGGGAAACTGCAAAATGGGGCAGCTTGCTAAATTTTGGGAACTTGCAGGACACAGAGGAAAAGGGATCAATAAGCAACACAGAACAGAAAAAAATGAGTACCAGTGCTGGCTGCCATGCCAGCCAGTGTGAGTAGGCCTCTGGAACACACAGAAGAGACTGCCAACAATCAAACCAGTATTTTTTAAATCTAGTGTCCAAGGAAGAATAGATATGTGCATTTCAGCTCCTTCACTATTATCCAAGTCGCTGGTGTTTCCATTTCAAAGTCTAAACATATGAGGGAGTTATAACAACCACACAACAAAGATCATCCTTCCTCAGATCTTGCTGCACTGTGCAAAAATCTGTAGATATCCCATTTTGTAAATTCTGGAGACATCAAAAATTCTGATTGATGTAAGATTACCTCCAGACATCATGAGGTGAGGACAGCCTTTCTGTAAATGTGCCTTGCAAAGATAAGGACAAACCCAAATGCCATTCTGCCTCATGCTCCCAGCTGTACACATATCCAAATGATTGGGCACATTTGCTGTGCCATCCAGCTGTCTTGGCACATTAGGAAGGCATCAGCCAATCTCTTATGCCAGTTGTTCCAAACATTTTCTTGTAGATACCTTTATTTGATAATAAAACATTACCTCTGCTCTCCTCAGCCTTGCTACAGGCTGTTACACAGAAATACAGTAAACAACTACTTCCCACAGCTTTATGAATATCTTTAAATGCACCAGAAGTCTCCAATCTGTTATGTTCCACTGTTAGTTAACGGAAGTAGCAAATTGTAATTAGCATTTTTTACTGAAATGGGAATAGCAAACTTCACTAATTTTCTTACCTGAGTGAGTGATTCCTGGTAAGATCTGGTTGACGCTCTTGTAGAATTTCAAAGATATTGGGCTGCCGCAAAAATGCAACTATCTTGTCATTGTAAGCTGAAAACATTAACAAAAATATGCTGAAACAGGGAGATCCCAAAATGAAGGATGCCATTCCTTCTGAGTCTTCAACAATAATGGCACACTTCACCTTCACAGTTTTAAGTTTAGAAGTATTGGGTTAATACTTTTGCATGTAAGGCTACCAAGTCTATTGTCTTTTAAGGAACACACTTCTTAATTACGAAGCAAATCCCACTGTGATATATCCTTTCTACTGCTAACAGCTATAATTCTGTCAGCAATTTCTATTATATTTTAGCACTGATGCTCTTACCTAATGCCAAATCAGAATATTTATTGTTAGAATAAAATTGCAGGGACCTTGTTTTTCACTGCACTGAAATCTATTCTCAAACATTAAGCAGCCATTGGAAACACCCATATCAAATCCTCATTAATGGCTGCGCCTGTGAAGCATGCACACCATGTCCATGGCAAGGGGGAGGATTAAAATGGGCAGAGGTTTTCAAGTAAACATGCCACAGTACAAAGAGCCAGTTACAGTTAATCGGATTAATTTATCTTGATTTAGCACAATGTGACAGCTGTTAAGATTTAATAAGCTAAATTCTGCACGTGGTGGCACAGAAATCACTAACTCTGTGTATGTAACTGAGAACAGAAGTTAAGCTAATGACTAATTCCAAGCTGATTAACACTTTCTGTAATCCTGCCAAAATAGATGCTCAGAAGTTGTGAAGGGAGAAAAAAAAAAAAAAATTCACTGGGAAAACATGGAGTCCAATTAGGACCCAATCTGACTCCCTGGCTTCAGTTCATCCTGTGAGCACACAGTATGTGAGGTAGGGAGATAAAATACATTAATTAATTGGTTCTGCACACTTCCAGCTCTGACGGTTGCAACTGAACAGTGGGGAAATGCTGATGGACAGAAGGATCATAACAAATGGCAACCTCTACCCATCCCAAGCGAACGGAAACCCCGGCAGTGCACTCGGCCACGAGCCCCTCAGTGACGGAGAACTCCTCCGAGCAGAGGCTGCGTGTGGACGTACCCACTGGAACCACGTCCTGGTACTGAGCTCTGCTGACTGTGTTGAATGTGCTGGATGGTCTTGGCAAAACTGGGGGTCCTGAATGACGGGAGTCCTCTCCGACCTGAAAATGTGCAAGCAACCACAGTGAGTGTCCCTGTGCCGGCACATGGGCTCAGGTACAGAAAAATGAGAATTTATACAGCTTAAAACCAAGCACGTACATCAAGGCTTTGCTTGATCACTGTCCTCAGTAATCACTGCAGCAGGAAGCAGCTGTGCTGTTAGGACAGGTACTAGCAAAACATTATTTAGCATACTGGTCCCATTAAAAACAGGAAGAACCAAAACTGATGCAAAATTTACTGACTTTTTTAAACAGTCACATTCTGAAAAGAGGCCAAAAAAATTAAAAGTGGGATACTTTTTCTGATTTTGTAATTTAATTTTGTCTTTGTAATTCATGGACGTCTTTATCTATATGAAACATCTGGAAACCAAATTCTGCTCCTTCATCAGCACCTCCATTACCTCTGTGCATGAATGGAGTTTCCTTATATTTGAAGTGAAAAAAAGTTTGTGGCTGAAGCCTCAAAGGAGAATAAAGAAGTGAGTTCACATTCAGGCAAGGCAAACAACTCCAAAATTGGTAAAAACATTGCTCCTAGAATAATTCAGAAACACCGTTCTGTTTTCCTTGTATTCACCTTCTGGGCTTAAAAAAAAACAGCATGTGAACAATTTTTAGGGTAGAACCGCAATATAAAATTGTTCTTAGAGGCGTTTGTTATGTCAGGGCAACTGCTGCAGTTTACTGCGTGATGAGGTTTCAGACATTTCTCTGTATTCAGTATTTTATCTCTATAAAACATTTGGTCAATGTTTTGGTCTCTTTTTCATCCTGCTGGACCTCTTTGTTTACTTCTCCATTTATCTGCCTACATATAACGGTTAGCATTTGAACTGCACTCCCAAGCTTCAAAGATCTCTAAAATATCTAACTGCAAAAGATCAAATAATTACAAAAGGTTGCTTTCAAATCCAATCTCTGAAATCACAAAGCAGCAAAAGTCCCAAGCTATCTCCCAAGACCTTTTTGCTCTCTCGTAATATTCTTTCAGAAAAATGAAGAATTATTTCCTGTTAGGCAATGTGCTGGAAAAGGAATGCCATTATTATTAGCTCCAGCTTCACACTGCAGTTCAGCTTTAGCTAAAAAGGCATTCCTTACACTGGTTCATGTTTGGTTTAGAGCATCCCTCTGTAAAAACTGGGTCAGTGGCTTCACAACATCAAAGTTCATGGCAAGTTAAAGCCAAAGAAAGTATTTTGATCTTTTTTTCATTAAGTACGCATCTTTTGCAAGAATGTACAGTTCCTTTATGAAATAGCTTAAAAATAGGAAAAAAATGCAAATATGCAATACGTAAGTCCTAAAATGCAGAGGAAAAACTGGTGCTCAGGTTTATATATATGCAAAAAAAACATCATTGCATCATTAATCCTAGAATGGTAACACTGTAATACTGTATTGAATTGCTATGCTTGAGATTGCTATCTGGAATTATACCTCAATTCAAGTTATAATTGTAACAGTATCAAGGAAACACTTCTAAAATTGCATGTAGAAACATGGTTTAAGGAATTGCATGGATCTAGATGGAATGGGAAATTTTGACAGGTAAGCAGCACTATGTATATGCAATATATATGATCATTTCTTGTTGAATAAACTACACTTATTTTGCAGCATTGACAACTTCAGTAGCACGGTTGGCAAAATACCTGTTTTAAGTCCAGAGCTACTGGATGCTGCTTAAAGAAAGATAATTTGGGTGTATATTGGCTAAAGTCAAGAAAAAAATTATTTCTGCTCTGCTACAAATCAATCACAACAAAAATACTTGCTTTACCCTATTCAAGATCTAAACAGCTATATGAAGGCACTTCTAGCTTTCTTGCCTTATATACAAGATCACCAAATGGATGGAAAATGCTATATAAAACCATCTGCAAAATATACCTGACACTGGAGGGGGCTGACTAAACCGTGTTTGCACAGGATGTGACAAGATATGCAGCCAGTACTGTGGCACTCGCTGCAGCTCAGTGCAAGCCCTGTTAGAGAAGTGGCAGACAAGATTCATGTTTGCTCCGAAACAGAGGTTTGGCAGACCTTCATCTGCCACAAGACTGAGCTAAGAAAAGGATAAATCAGATCATTTCTCTTGCTATTCTGAATTGTATTATCTTTAATTCCTGGCATGGAAGAGCCCTCTCCTGAAAAGACAACCTATAGCCAACAGTATGGAGGTTTTTAAATAAAGTACAACGAAGTCCAAGTCACTGCACATACACAGTTACAAATATAAGGAAGCAACAACAACAATATGGGGACAGCCAGTGAAAATGGTGCATGACAACATAACAACGAAACAGTGTTTTCTGTGTATTTCTGATCAGAAGGTAGAGATGAAATACATATTCAAAGGCATATAACAGTCTGATAAAGCTGTATGTGCTATGATTTTTTTATACTTCATGGGAAAGTCGCAGAACTAGATGTATAGTCATACATGCATCTTTTCCCCCCTCTTATTTTGCAGTTATGTATGAACACACTCGGCAGACACCACGCTAGACAATACACATTTTGTCAGTGAAAGACTGGATACAGGAATCAGTAATCTGTAATCAGATGCTCTCCTGTGGTTAAGTGGGGTTACTGCGCATTCAAAACAAGAAAAACTCATGTTTTGTATTTCTCCTCTGAATTCGTACGTGTTAAAAGCAACAACGGCTAGCAGAAAAAACGATAAATCCTCACAGATGACAGCTGCGCCGGTACAGAAGAATCACGCTCCTCCCCACGTGGAATGACGTGAGGGGGAATGGCGTTAACCAGGTGGTGCTCCCGAGGAGGAGGCCCAGACCCCACTCACCTCCCCGGCACTGTGGCTGCGCTGCCGGGTCAGGTGCTGCCGATGGACCAGCGCGCTGGTGGGCCTGCTGCTCTGCAAGGGCAGCCGCGGGTCGATGAACGTCGTGGTGCGCGAGTTGTGGTCGACAAAGAAAGCCTGCAGAAGTCACGGAAGACAGAACTCACCGCCAATGCTTTTTTTATTAACTGTGCCTGAGGTTAAGGCCTATTGGGGATCTAGGTTTCATTCGATCAGGTGGGGCTGTGGAAAATCTGTTACTGTGGCTTGTATTTCCCTTCTGCAGAAGGAGGATAACACCCTTCCATCCCACCGAAGGGATGAACTGTTTAATGCCTTACTTTTTTCGTGTCTATAAAGTCCTTTGAAATTCTCATCTGACAAGCATCAGAAATGGGAAGCTTTATTATGACCGTCAAGAAGAGAAGACTTGAATATTTAAGAAAAGTAATCCTGGTGTGTTCTCCTTTTCATTCCCTTATAAGCATCTAAAAAGGTGTCATTAAGTGGCAAACCCGTTACCTTTTGTGAAGTATTTACCATATAATTATGAACACAATTGGCTGTGTATATATAGTCCAGTGTATGCTTTCATCCAGTGATGAACTATGATTACAGACCAACAGGCATTTTTGCCGTATTCCTGCTACAACTATTCTAAGTTCACTGATCTTTTTTTCTAAAAAACAAAACAAAATGCAAAAAAAACGCTGAAGCACCACCCCAAACAAAAAAAAGACCTCCGAAAACCAAAAAGAAAGGTCAGCCAAGAACACAAAGATGATGGCAACAAAAAAAATTTAAATCAGGCAAATTGATGAGAGCTACCACATACTGGCCAGTCAACCATCTGTTTGAACTGACCATCTGAAAATAAGGTCACAGGAACATGTATCCTGGAAAATTAAAACCTCTTACAATTCTACCCAATTTGAACCAAAAAGGTTTCTAAGCCCTGAAATTTGAACTTTTTGCAGCACCAGTGTTGCACTTGGAAACCAGCACTGTTCTATTTCAACACACTCTGCCTTCTGTGACAATACTGGAAACATGTGGAAGTGGCAAAAAAAGATCCCTGTTTTGAGCAGGAGAATTACAGGAAAGTGACATCTGGTTCGAGGAATTAAAGAATGTGGACCAGCAGAGAGGTGGTCAGGGACTGCGGGAGCCATTTCTGTGTTTGGCTACCAGTGAGGTACTTCAACCACAGTTCCACAAACAATTTATTCCTGTGGTGTCAGCAAAAGAAACATTCTCATCTTTCCCCCTCCTGACCACTTGTTTCATCCCCTGTGTGCCCTTCCTGCCTTGTGCTGGCACAAGTGTTTGTGTAGCCATGCAGTGAACCCACTAGGGGAGCTGGTCCAGGCTAAAATTACTCTCTTTTTGTCCCTCTCCCTGCTGGCTCCTCTAACCTCGGTCAGTTCACCAGGGATGAGAGGAGAAGAGAGCAGAACCACTCTTCTGGCAGCAACACCAGCTTGTAGTATTCATGGAATCATTGTTTCAGACTGCTTGGGAAAACCAGACCAGAGCAAATGCAGTTCTTCTGACTGCTGTGAAGGTAGGTAGACAAACCAGTATGTCACGTTATACAGCAACTAAATGTCATCATGGACTGCAATGGGAGAAATTGTTCATACTTCCATTTCCCAAGGAAGGATAAGCATATGGAGAGGCCACAGCTGCAGAACCCTAAAAGTGCTCCAGAAAAGAGCACCAAGCCTCCTACAGCTCCAACAGCAATCACCTGTACCTGTAGCTTGTGCCTACAAGGAAGGAATCCCATCACCTGAGCAGTAAGAACCCTGTTCTGACCATCTGACATAGTCACAGATATGCAAGTGAAACTGTTTCACAGTTCAAACACTGTAAAGTGTATTCAATAAATGAAATTTGAATTGCTACGTCTGAGCCTGATGCAGGACTTGTTTACCTTGACAAACAATGATGCCACCCTGCAGTGCAAGGATACAAATTAGAGAATACAAAACCAGTGAGAAAGAATGAAAACCATCATGAAATTTGTATTTGGGGCCTGGCAGATGAATGGAAGAGACTGCTGGAACACAGACAGTCTTTCTGAAAATTTTGCTCCTGACTGGCAAGATCTACCTACTTTACTAGCAAGTGTTGGGTTTGGGGTTTTTTTAAATCCTTCTATCTATTTTATCTAGTCCATGTACATTTTATAAGATGTGAAATACTTTCAGCAAAACACAGGTTGATTTCATTAAGTCAATACCATTTTTTAAATCACTTACTAAAAAAATCCTGATTCAATATAGAAGGCAGTACTACCTAGAGCTGCACCACTCAGTTCTGAGTTAATGCAGCACTCTAGTATTGCATGCAGTGTTCCACAGCATTCTATTTAAATAACAACTCACTTTAGACATGAAGATGAAGACAATCATATCTTATTAAATATGTATAGTTGCAGGCCAGCTTGTAGTAGCCTACTTTTAAACAAAGCATAAATTAGCACTTTGAAGCTTTGGTGAAGATAACCACTGGAGCTTCAATGCTTTGAGCTAATCTGGACACTGGAACACAGCTCAAAATACAGTGTGGTTCACAATCTCCTTTCAAAAAAATTCCTCTCATAACTCCTGCCTAGTTATAATCCATAAATCTACAAAACTTGAAGAGACTGACATAAAATAGGTAGAGCCAAAACTATATTTAGCCCATGAAACACGAATAGTTGCCCTAGTTATTCTTCCAGTTAAAATCTGTGAAGCTTGCTAAAATACCTTTTCTTCCTACTGAAAACTTCAGTAATCAATTACTATGATTTCTTTAACTGTAGAGAGAAAAAAAGAAAATGTCCTCTATTAACTGCCTATGTACTTGCACATCTTGCAGAGATCTAATGAAAAAGCACAAAGACTTGCATCTGGCTTTAAAGTATGGACACGGGCTAACACACACACACTGCACAAATGCACTTATCTGTATGATGTCTGGGAATGCACATGGCAGAATCTCAAAGTTCAGCTCAGGGGCCTATTAAGCCTATATAATGCCTCCTGCTACCACATTTCCCAATGGCTTTCTGCCTCCCTGTGCTCGGTGACCGATGAAGGATCATCTGCAATGCCCATCAGAAACGACACTGTAGCCACACCAGACCTTTTAGGGAGGACTGCATGATCTTATCTGCTGTAGGAGATACACAGAGGAGCCAAAGAGGCATGGGCAGCTGGGCTTTGTCATGCAGCTCTGGAGGGGGTTCACAGGTGGGCAGTCCCCAGCTGACCTTGGAAGACAGCCCACGAAGAGGACAGGCACCACACTNGACACAGACAACTCAACATGATGAAAATGAGCAATACTAAGACTAATTCAAAGTGAAGAAATCCCAGTAGGAATTCATTCAGTGCTTCCTCTTCTTGATTAATATTGTTGTAGCACTGCTGTTACCAAACACCACCCCAGAAATCCAAAGGTCTAATTCTCTCTATGGAGCTCATATTAAAGAAAACTGAAAATTGCCCTATTCTTCAGGAGAAAACAGGCCTCTGAAGAACAGAACAAGAATGACTTCAAACAGAAAAGAGTGAGGTAAAGAACAATGTTAGTAGAACTGCACATACCTGTGTGTCTAATGAAAAGTAAAAAAAAAAAAGTGTTTTTCAGAGTTAAAAAAATCTAGGAAACAAACCTCAAGCACTTTTACCCTTCGCTTTAGAACTGTCTAATCTTTCCAAGCATCAAGATCATTATTTATACGGACTCTCACAGCTAACCACATTGAGAGCGATAAATGTAAGAACCAAGAAGCTAAATATGCCAGTAATACTAATGAACTGATAAGCCTTATCACTTCCTCACAAGCTAATCAGTCTATTTTTAACTGTCCTGTTTTCTACAAAAAATACAACATGCCAGATACTGAGGATGCACTAACTTAAAGTTACATTAAAACTTACCTCACAACTATAAAATTGTTATCAAAATTGTTTTTAAGAAATTGAAAATTGATACCTGTTTAAAAAAAAAAAATCAGTGAGACTTGCAACTATTTAAGATCTCTCATACCTCTTAAGGAAACCTACTCCATACCATCTCTTTCCTTCTAAGCAATACACAACCACCGGAGTGATCCTGCCCAGAGCCGTCCCAGACCACGCGTTCTACCTCAAGGACATCCACCTGATCTCAGAAACTGATGAACACAGGGCCTCCTTAGCACTGCAGAGTTACCTTGCCCTGATGGTCGTGTTTCATTTCCCAACCCCTCGGCAGCTCCAGCTGTTTGTTGGCAAACATGTTGAGGAAGCCCACCAGATCCCGGTTGTGCTGGTAGCGCTCGAAGTGGTGGGTGTCCCGCCGGACTTTGGTGATCATGTGCTTCAGACACGTGTTATTTGTAAACATGCGGTAGGCACTCTGAAAAACACACAACAGCAAAGGCTTTGCAAAGAGAAAACTGCTCTGACCACAAAAGACAACCCTGCTCATTGTAAGTGGGCCTGCAGAAGCAAAGTTACTCATTCCTTCGCTTCTCCTTGCACTAATTGCTTCTCCCGTTACACGAAGAAACACTGGGGGGGTACCTATGCAAAAAGAAGCACTGAAGAACAGGCAAAAAAAGAAAAGGAAGATATATTTTAAGATGCATTTTTGTTCAGTGTGACCTCTAATTTACTTTGATATAAACCAGGCAATCTGGGGGAAACAAATCATGCCATTAAGCAACAAGGTATATCTCAGAATCGTGTCTCACCCTGTGCAAAGCACAGTAAGAAATTTATTGCTTCCATAAACAAATAACTTTGTATCATAAGAAAGATGAAGAATTGAGCAAAAATAAAAATTTCTATCATGCAGAGTGAGGATGGCTCTGACAGCCCAATAATTTCAGGGGATAATGAGGAGTGAATCTAGCCTCCTATGTACTACCAATATCTTATCATCAAACACTGAGCAGTGTATTTGCACACAAAACAACTGCATTTATAAGCATGTATTTATGAAAGCCTTTGAGCTGCAGCCACCATACTCACAGGGTTAGAATGCAGCACTGTAAAGAACTCTGGGCTGATAAGGAATTTCACAGGGGGAGACTGGAGCAATAAAGTAAGTCTGGATCTGGAGGTAGAGTGAGGCAGCACATTCTCTCTTCGAAAATCTAAGAGGAAAGTAAATGACAAAGACTTCCAGCAGCTATTACCAAAGCATCCCTGCAAACAACTATATTGATGTGAATCACACAAGCAAGGAAAGCATTAAGTACACAAGTATTTCAAATTTACTGAGGATTGTCCACATAAGTGTATCTGAATTTCTTCTAACATAACACTGAAGTTTCGGAAAATATTACAATTTTAGTTTAGTAGCATTGACTCATGGCTTTTGGTAAACAGCCATCAAAAAAAAATCACATTCAATTATTTGTGTTACCAAGTTTGTGCCTGTATATAAGATGCAAGCAAGTTCCCTGGGCACATCTGTACTGCTATACTGTAGCTGTATGCAGGTAAGTTATTTTCTAAATGCTAACTAATGGATATAAAAGTCATTGTACACTTATAAATGTTTCATTCCTTCTTAAAAAACAAACAATAAATCTGCCATCACCACAGCACCAGTCCTGATACAGTATTGAAGCAGCTATGTAAGTAAGAAGCAGGTTGCCAAGGAAGTACCTTTCAAGTTTCAAATTCCAATAAACATTTGTGTCTTCTCCTAGCAACTACAGAAGTGCCCTGATTTTTCTTCAGTACCAGAAATGAAGTGAAAATATATTGAGTGGTGTTTGCTACAATGTCAAAACTGTGCCCCCAATTCTCTTTGAAGATATTTGGCGTATTTTTAATGTAAACGAAAAACCACAAGTTCAGATTTGGTCTTCAGTGATATTACACTAAAATGTGTGCTGCCATCTACACTTCAGTTTCTTTTTTTACACGTTGCAGTATGTGCACACTTCTCCATCAAATGAATATTAATCATGTAGACCACAGCTATCACAGATATAAAAGATCACAGCACACCAGCAGAGCAAGGAGAAAGGCAGTGAATGAAACTCTAAACTGAGGGAAAGTAAGAAGAAAAACAAAGGGGAAAATAACAAAGGTAAAATTCTAATTATGCATAGGTAAATATTATGGAAAAAAGGGAATGGAGAAAATAAACACATTAGAGGAAACCAGGTAGTGAGAGGGTAATTGGTAAAATAAATGAACAAGAGGATTTTTAGAAACACTGCTTAAACAATAGACCTCAAGCTGCCCCCCATGGAGCATGACATGAATGGGGCAAAGGCAGAGTGGCACAAAGGCTCCTGAAGCTGTGCCTGAATACTTGGGCTGGGAGTGTCTTGCAGACACTCACCGAAGTTATATGTGAACTCTGTACTGGTACAAAGCTTGGGTGTACACCAGGCAACCCTCACACCCTGGAAGATGCTGTGACATGCTGCAGGTAAGTCCTCTGTCACAGTCTGGGCAATCTGGAAACCAGAATGGGTCACCAGGTGGGTTTTTACTGCAGTTTGAGGCTTATGAATTTGGTTTATGAAAAGTTTGTTCAGCTGAATTTGCTGGTTAGGGTTTGGCCTGAATTTGCTTAAAGCTGATTTGTGTACAGCACAAACCATCTGGCTGCACATGCACAGACAGAAAAGGAAACAGCTTCAACAGAAGACTATAAGCAATAAAAGAGAACACTCGGGTAAATCTCAAGTTCTACAATGACTTGAAACTTGAAAAAGAGTGACACTGCTTGCATATCAGATTAATTTAGGAGAGACTTTTATAAGAGTACATCAAGAGCATCTAGAGACAAAGCCAAAGCACATGACACCACACAGCTGTGCAAGGGACTGGATGGATAACAAACTTTAAAAATGTGTTAGTAAATTTTTAGTAGGAAGATGACCAAGGAGAAAAGTGCTTAGTGAAAAGAAAAAAAGTAATGATGTTCAGAATTCAAAAAAAGGTCCTATCTTCCTATCTTCATTCCAAACATTAACACTGGCCAGACTATAAGAAGAATGAAAAAAATGGAGGTGAGAGACCAGGTTAAAGATCTTGGCGCAAATCAAAGGTTTTCAAAGTCTTTAGTTCAGGTGACATGCACTCTAACAGTTAGGAAATAAGGTGGAGCAATCGCTGTGACACTGGTGGCTCTTTCAGAGGTCTGAAGGAGTTCTCAGAAGGAACAGAATAAATGCTGTGAGTCCAACAAGATGTTTTACTAAGATCTCTCTGGGTCTGGTCCTACTCATTATTTCTACTAACGACTGGATAGGGAAGACAAAACTTGCTCCAGTTAGGAGATTCTGCAGTACTTGGACAGCAGGATGGACAAGATTCAAAACCACAGGGGCACATTAGAAAAGTACATAGATCCGTGTGCAGGTAGGGATAATCAACTCACAAAGACCAGAGGAAAACAGACTTTTGTGCCAAAGTTCTGCACACAAGGATCAGGACCTGATTTTAGCAGATCAAAGACTGAACACTGGTTAGTGTCAAACTATTTAAAAAAAAAAAAAAAAAACCCAAAAAAAAAAAAAAAACTCAAAAAAACCCCCATAAAATAAAAAACCAATCCTTCTGCAGGAATGTGCAAGGAGTGTTTTATGTAAGACACTTCCACAACCTCCTCAGTATAGCAGTCATAGCTTTGATTGATTTTCTGAAATATTCCTCAGAAGAGCAACTCAAGACAATCCTGAGTAGGCCAAAAAACTAATCTGAAACCTAAAACCAGAAGTCACAAGGAAACTAGGAAGCAATGGATTTAAGGGTATGTTATAAGAAGAATAATGAGTAGACTGTCTAAAAAAGTGAAAGAACGTCTCTCAAGTGGAGAATATAAGAACTCATGACACAGCATTTGTCAAGTATGGCCTAGGAACAGCTCATCCAATCTATCTACAGAGATACATCTCTGTAGAGATGTCAGTCAATGACTGCCTGAAGCCCTTTCTAGTTCTACATTCTACTATTTCAAACTGCATTAGCAGAGTCAAAGTATTTGTAAGCCAGACCACACAATTTTATGTTTTTTCACTGCAAATGTCCTGCTCTCTAAACCAGTCTGGTACTGACAAAAAAGTGTTCTGAATCTCACAATCTTCTATTCAGCATATTGAGCAGGCTGAGTCATAACCTTCAAAACTAGACAGCAATTAAAACAAATGGCTTCATTTTCACACAGACTTTCAGAGTTAGAAGTTAGGGTTCGCCTTATGTGCTCTTACAAAATCATCTGTGAGATGAGTGCTCCCTTCTTTGGAGAAGGGGGAAAAAATTAATTTTTTTTTAACCTGAATTAGAATGGTGAAATTCAGCTTCCTCTGCAGCTCCATCCACGGCATTTGTGTTCTCTTCAGGCCTCTCATTTGTCATTGTTCTTCGGATGCTCTGGTACCTAGGGTTGGAAAACTGGCCTTTATATAGAGCATATGGTAACTATGACCCAATTCTGGCTCCAAGGGAGCCTGCCCATATTTCCTGCCACGTAGGTTAATATATACTGACCTCTGATTTCTGCATTGAACCTTCTGCCTTTTGAATTTCTGGTAACTATTCTCAGATGTTATTATTTTTTGGTCACATAACTTAAGATCACAGGTGGAACACAAAAGTCCTGGAAGCTCACATGCAAACTAAAAGCAACAGCCACATCAAAATAACCACATAAGGCCAGCTGTGGAAGCAGCTGTGGCCTTGTCTCCACGCTCAGTTTTGCAATGGTGAATGCAGTTTGCAAGCACACAAAATTCACAAGCACCAAGGGAAACTCTTACCGGCGATTCAGCTGCTCCATCTGCTGTATGGAATTTGACCTCTGGAGAATCTGTGGGGCTGGGGGAGCTGTGGGTCGCTGCCATGTTGTTGTCCTGTTCACGTGGTCCACGTAAAAAATCCGTCCGTGGCTGTCGATTCGAGCCTCCCAATCTAAGGAGCAATAAAATACTGTAAACTATGGAAGGCTTGGGGTTTATGTATTGATTGTTTGAGCTCTGTCACTTCTGTAACCCCATCTACTGTTTCAAGTCTGTATAATAATAACAACAATAATAATAACAATTACTACTACAACACAGACATACTCATCATCACAAAAAATACACATCTATACAGAAACAGACATGCCTCATTCTTAGACACTTGCAACTACAGAAAACGTGCAAACCATTTAGCACATCAGTTGAAAAACAGCCTTTGAGAACTGAGAAGGTGTCGAGATGAGACTATCTATATTGCAAGTCTAACTGAAAGCAGTATCTGCTGATAAAATAAAAACTCAAGTTTTTAAACCAGAGTTTGTAAACAAAACACCCAAGGATTCCAGGAAGAACAGAACTGTTCACTGGAAAAAAAAACCAACAACAACAAAACAAAACAAAACAAAAAAACAAACCTCAAGCAGTTTACATTTGTGAATTCACTATCCTGCTTAATTGTCAAGCCCTAAACCACTGTATAATAAGTTGGGATTTATGTCGTAATTCTGACACAGTCACCATTTCTGTAACGTGCTCTTGAAGCAGAAAAACGTTTTTTTCCTGCATTTAATTTTAAATACACAAGTTTAAACACCTGGGCAATGGCTTCCAAAGTAAAGCATCTGCATCAGCATTGTGATGGACAAGGTTGCCTTCTGCTACGTTCCTATATAAGGCTATATTCCATCAAACCACTGTTAGTCAAATGTGTTACAAATAGCTTGCTGAATTGCAAAATTGTCGTTCATCAAGGTTTCATGGTCAAGCTTTGTTAATTTTTCCCCAGGAATGTAGGAACTGGAGCATATTGTTGCACATTATAGGCGGAAATAAATATAAATGTTTAAATTCTCTCTCGTTCTTTAACTTGACCTAACACAAGATTGAAAGAAATACACATATTTTTCTTCCTTACTTTCAAATTCTGGTGAAACAACAAATTGAATAAAACCCAAACTAAAAAGAAATTATAGTTTACAGCTCAAAATCATATTCTTCATTTTTTCTCTAATTTTTCAGCATTAAAATATTAAACCTGTCACACATCTGAAAGCAGAGCTTTGGAGAAGATTAATCTAGGCAGCTATTAGCAGACTTTATTCATATTGGCAAATGATTTATTTACATAGAGATTGTATTGGGCTTTGACTGTAAAGGGGTGATGTGTACATGCATCATGCCGTGCATGACTGTGCAGAAACCCAGCAAATGTCAGAAATGTTGAAATACTACAAAGCCAAAGCTTTTTCCACTAACATTTAAGCAGTTTTTCCAAGTAGTTATTGAGTGTATAGTTTTCTTCTGAAACCACATAAGTGGACCAGCTATCTCCATGCATTTCCGAAATATTTGTCTCCCAGACATAGTTTTGTAAAATGTAGAACTGGTATAATAGGGTGGCAGTTAATTAACTCGAAGATCTGCACACAGAATTAACCTGATTATAACAGAACTAGCAGGGAGCACAACCATATCATCATCCTGGCTTTCCACACACAGTTATACCTGTGTTCTGCTATCAGGCTCCTTCCAGTTACTTGCTCCAATTACAGAGCAAACACAGTCCCATACCCTACTGGGAAATAGGGGCCTGTTCATTTTACACTAATTATCTCAATTCCCAACTCCTTTAAAGTAACAGAGCTTTGGTACAGAGTTCAGCGGGTCTGAATTTTTTTTTTTCTTTCATATTTGTATTTGATTTAAAGCAATATTTCCCTATCAGCTGTGTACCTTTTTTTTGGGGTGAGGGGTGGTTCCTTTCTTTGAATTCCTAATACTGAATAGATTTTCACTTCTCAAAGTTTAAGCAAGTGAATAAGTTCAATAATTGAGAGCAATGTATTTTTCATACGCATTAGAGAAATTACAATTCATTTGTTCGTTAAGGCTCATCTAACTGTTGCTTAATACCCAGGTTTATTTTAATATAAAATCTTCACTCTGCCTCAAAAAATGCAAGGAAAGCACAAATATCTTTAAATTAATCTGCAGATACGAAAGATGTTGTATCTTCCTTTGTAAATCATTACCACACGAGAAGTATTCAGAGATTTCAGAGCGTTTGACACCTCGCAGTGCCTCACAAGCACGATCACCTCACCTCCCTGCCCCTGTGCACTGCACACAGGGAAGGCAGCACTGTCTCTGCGTGAGTGACACTCAGCAATCTGTGTGCACCAGGTGTAACTACCACCACAACAGCAACACCGGACTCGACCATCATCACTGCTCACTTCCAACTTCTCAGCTGCTCATTCTCAGCTCCCACATTCAAAAAGGAAATGCCATGAACTCTCAGTAATGAGATACAGGCAGCTTATCCCCCAGTTAAAGCATGGAGAAGCTCACTTGGTGGCAGAGCCTCGTCCACTCTCTGGTACCGGCTAACGTCCTGACGCACTGAAGGCAGGGACCTCAGGGGCTGATGGCCATTGGCCGGAGAACCTGGAAGCAAAACACACGCAAATTTATTTTTTCCAGTCAATGTGGGGAAGCCCTAGAGCCGCCTCTAAACTGAGCAAGCTGTGTGAAAGCGTCTGCAGGACTACAATATTTCAGGATATATCTAACAGTCATCTGTTCTTGGGGTCAAAATAAGTTACGCTGACAGTTCTAGGCAAGTGATTCCTCTGGGATGTCCTGGCCCTGGAAACATCACCTCTGGGATGTGCTGCATCCATCCGTGAGCAGCCAAAGCCAGGGCACGGAAACAACCTGTGCCTGAGCCAAACCCCAGGACAAAGCTCCACCTAGCCTCCTCAGAAACCTTAAGAGTGGGAGGTGTGTCCTTCCTTGCTGCAGCCAAACTGATCTGAAACACATGATGCAATCTGACACCTAATAAAGAGCATCCCAAAACGTCTAGAAAACGCTGTAAAATATTGACAGTATTTGAAATAAACACCAAAATTATTATTTCCAAGTCAACAACCTGTTTACGAAGAGACAGAATTAATACTTATATATAGCTCCTGGTACGTTATGAAAAAGATGCATTCAGAAACCAATTTGATTGGATACACTTCGGTCCCTGAAGAAACTGAACAGATAATCCATTATTAAAGTTGCTTGGAAACAATTCATTAGGGACACATTTCTACTTTCAGCAATTTTAATGAGACAGAAAATTCTCAACTGTTAGAATAATTTTAAAATCAGTAAGAGTTTTACAGTGTTAACTTGGGTAACACATTCCACTCCTCCCATGGTTGCAATGTGCTAGGATCCATCTGTACAGAGAAGGAACTAGGAAAAGGAAGATAAAGAGCCTGACCAAAAAAATATTCTTTTTCCTTTTCCCTTTGATTATCCTTATGTTTTAACGCTAATATAAAATATTCAAAAGAAAAGAGCCAAATATAAATTCTATTTTGCATTTCATACTTCTGGGGAATTTTGTCCCTCACTGCCATTTCCATTAGTGAGCAGGGTAATATTATTTCCTCCTCTTCATCCCCCTCAAAACTCTCTCAAGAATTAAAATACGTCCAATTTTAAAGTAAACACATTTTGGATATTTCAGGTTCGGATCTTTCATTAAATCAAAAACGTCCAAGAGTCTCTTGAAGAAAGAAATAAATTCAAAGGAACAACAACAAAAAAAAATAATCTTGAAAGATAATGAAATTGAGACATTAACAATCTTTGTTTTCAGATGCAGTAAGGTCACTCCTGGAAGCGCCTCCTTGCAGGTGTTACCTCCGGTAGCTCCTTCAAGCTGTGCTGTGGCACCCTCACAAGCTGCCTGTGCTCCTTCAGCTTCCTCATCCTGAGACTGGCTCTGGGCAGCCGCCGCCTGCAGGCTTCTTCTTCTTTGCCAGACTTCTTCCGCTTCCTCTTGGTCCTGCAGTTCACCCGCCCCAGCCTCCCGCGCCTCCTCCCGCGGTATCTGTACCGCCGGCAGAGAACCAGCGGCACCGGCGGAGTCCTGTGCTTCGGCACCCGCCTCGGCCGCAGCTGCCTCGGGGGCACAGGCTCCCTCCTCCTCCTCCTGAGAAGAAAAGGCGGCAGTCTCGGGACACCTGGCGCTCTCGCAGGAGGAGCAGCGCATTTCCACGGAGGAGCGCCGCACGGTCGCGCTCTCGTTGCAGGAGCTGTCGGCCCCCTCGGCGTCGCTCTCGCCCTCGGGCCGGGTGCTGGCCTCGCTGACGCTCTCGGTGCGAGCGGGGTCGCTCTGCTCCGTCTCCGACGACAGCTGGGAAGGCTCCGAGCCTTGGTCAATGGACTCCGTTTCGCTGACGCCCCTTCTGCTCCCACCTGCAGCTTCAGCAGCTCCCGCGTCTGCACCGCCGGGAGGCTGCTCTGCCTCCGGAGGGGCGGAGGACTCGCTGCCAGCCTGCTCTGCTGGGGCTTCAGCCTGAGAACCCGGCAGGTTTTCGCCTCCTTCCTCTGGAGGCGGAAGCTCCGGGAGAGAATCTCGCTGGTCATCAGTTGGTGGCAAAGGAGCATCAGAGGCTGAAACCCTTTCACTCTCTGCAGGCCCTAGCGTTACCTGATCTGATGAGGAACTTACTTCGTTTCTTTCGGCATTTCTGGTGGCACCATTAAGCATTACTAAACCACCATCGTCTTCCAAAGATGGAAAACCTAGGTCTTGATGCAGCTCGTGCTCCTCTTCATCTGAGTCAATGTGAAGCATAGCATTAAGTCTTGTGTCAGTAGGGAAGCTACTCCTCAGTTTTGGGGAGGCTCCTCGTGGACGGTCACCACAGGCAGATGTCCCTGGTCTGGGATGGTTGTTGTGTTCTATTGCATCGAGATAGTCATTTAGTGAGTCCTGGCGACCTCTGGGAGGGGATGATCTTGAAACACCAGAGGTCAGCTCGTCCTGGTCTGTCTCCAGAGTCCTACTAGTCCTTAAAGAGTGTCTCAGGATTGTGTCCCCAGAAGATTCCTCAAAGACTGGGCCATTGGAACACACCGTGGATGTATCGTGATGTCCTGCTGGCATGTCCTCATCATCAGAGGGGCTTCCCAAGTCTCCATTTACAGAGCTGGCTCCCAGCAAAGTGCCAACGGTTTCTGGTGAAGCATCTGCAGAGACAGAAAGACTGAACTCGAAACACAGAGCAGCAACAACACGTGGTTCATTCTACTTAAATTATATAAAAATACACCTTTGTATTTCAAGATGTATTTAAAAATACATCTTTGAAGATGCTTGCTTACTTCAATCAGAAAAGGGAAGAAGCGTCAATCAAAATAACAGAGGCATCTACAGTGTTGGAACAACAGTTACAGAACCTTTTCTGTATAAGTCTGTACTGTTTTGTAGGATATAGAAAAAGAGGTGTGCAGTATGACTTTAAAGGATTCCCATTTTGCTTTCAAAAGACAGAAAGCATAAAAAGACACTGCCAAGCATAAAAAAAGAATCATAAGCAGATTCATTTAGAATCTATCCAAGAAAATCAAAAACAGTTTGCTAAGTGTTGGTGGTTTTGCCATCTCCAAGGCAGCACCTGCCATATCTAAATTTTGAATCTGAATCTGAATTTAGAAAAGATCTGTAGTAGGGGGACTGTACACAAATGAGAAAGTATATTATGTCCTCAACAACAGAAAAGCCTAGATAGAGAAATACACAGAAACTCTCCCCATACAACTATCCAGAGATCTAGCTCATTGACAAATTCTCACCTTCGTGAACAGAAGATGTGATTTCCACTTTGAATTGGAGATACCCACTAACATGATCAGCTGGGAGCCTTCTGCCAAGATTATAGCTGAGAACCTGGTCTCTGCAAAATCAGAAATATTGGGGTTTTAAAATTTTTGCTGGTTTCATGTTTTCAGTATTTCATTTCTATTATGGTCTTAAAATTGGCCACATACTCCAGTTTGCATAGAAAAGCACAAATACCAACAATGGTGTAGAATACCTTCAGTTATCAGATAAAGCAGCCTAAAAAACTATGTTTTATCAATTCCAAATACAGATTGTGCCCTACCAATTCTTATACATCTCTAAATATCTTAAGTTTAAAAGAAATCAAAGTGCAAAGATTCCTCTCTCCTAACCTCCTCCTTTCCCCGACACATTGTTTTATAATTAACAAAACCTTTCTGCCCCCTTGTGGTTTTTACTATGTACAAAGTCACAAATAGTTACTTCATAGTTTTTCATGTTCAACAAAGCACTTCTACATTCTGATTTAGAAAAGCTATTTATGCTTGAATTTATCTTTAAATACATTCTTAAGAGTTACTGAATTCAGTGGGGCTCAGACTAGATTAGACACTTGTATCAGCTTGAGACTTTGGATCAGATCCCAGGCTGTACATTTTTATGTAGGCACAGCCAGAATTCACAGCCCGAGCTCCCCTCAGCACAACTGGGACAGCTGAAGGAAGAAGAGGGAGATCTACTGAAGACCTCCACAGGAAATTATTGTTATTTATGCAAATAACTTTATACCGGTATAAACACCTCTCCTTTATTGGGAGCACTCCTGCTGCAAAATAAAACAAATTCACTTATTACTGAAATAAGCTGCAGCAGTTCACATAAACTTTTAGGGGAAAAAAAAGCCCTGAGTGGACAAGCAGCCTCCCCTCTCCATGCTGCTCTACAGCCCACAGGATACAAAATCTCTGCAGTAGTGTCTCCAGGACCTGTCACAGATTTCTCATTCTGTACTCCAAGTCACCAGTTAGATATCTGAGGTTTCCAGGTTTTACATAAGTTCTGTATTACTCCAGGCCATTCAAGAATAGAGGAAGCCATGTCATGAATAATGCCTTCTCTGTATTCAGCTGAATCAATTCTAGATGACTCTCACGCTCAAAAACATTTATCATGTTTTCCAGGAAATAAAAAGCCACTCACCATTTCATTACACAAACTTGAGAGCTCTGACTACAACTAAAATTGGGGCAGAATTTATCTAAAAGTGGCTTGTTCTGGATTTCACCTTTTCATTCCTCAATAATAATCCTTGACATCACCAAAATCATGGTGTTATACTTGCTTGAAAAAAAAAAAACCCACAGAAAAAACCCCCAAGAACATTAGCAGTTAATTGTACATTTGGTACATTTCTACTTTACACCTACAGTAACCACTACTTTACTTTGCAAAACTTTTGGTGAAATATTGTCTGTCTTTACACGAAAACTGAAAATGGACAGGTATATTATACATGAAGAAGCAAAACATATTTAATGTCAGTTCTAACAGCAGTATGGCAAACTAACCAAATACCCATATTCTTAATACATATTTCTTATACTGCCTCTCCTTTCCTAAAACGATTTGATGTATCAGATATACAGAACTAAAATATGGAGAAGAAAACAGGAAATGTCTTCCAGATTAATGGCTTGAAAAAACAGAGGTGAGAACTGATGAGCACAGCAAACTGGTAATTTCCACGAATCACATCACCAGGAATCCCAGAGCAGAAAAACATTTTGGTGTTTAGCAAGGAAATAAACACCCTGTGCTAGGTTTTGAAACCAGCCTGTATCACGGTGCTATTTTTGAGCGTATAGGAGTGTGCAAATTTATTAGAAAAAGCTGCTTGTTCAACCAAACACAATTTGTTGAAACTCAAGGTGAGGCACTTCTTAGAAAAGTTATATTGTGTATATACCTGCACTGTGCTTGGATAACACTACAAAACAAATGGGCAGGCTTTTTTTAATAAATGTTTTTTAATAAATTCTGTGTCAAAAGATATTATCAAAATTTTTACTCTTACAATTTTATTCTTCCTTTACTTACCAATGTAGACACCACTTAGAAAATGTAAAGCTGAAAACTGTTTTCAAATTGAATTTGATTTTCTCCCC